>OVAP01001588.1:0-23045 GCA_900406295.1 Aurinia saxatilis | reverse complement strand
TTTTTAATTTATATTAATTATAATATAAATACGAATTACTCGCAAATCCCTAGCAAAAAAAGACCTCGCAAAACCGTCGCAAATTAGACCGTCGTNCCGACGCAATGCCGTCGCAAATTTGCGTCTAATTTGCGACGTTTCTTGTTTTGCGACGAGCGATTTGCGACGAAAGTGGTTTCGACGCAAAGACGTCGCAAACCCTGATTTGCGACGTCTTTGCGTGGAATACGGCCCTCGCAAACGAGGTGTTTTCTTGTAGTGTAAGCATAACTTGTTTCCCCGCCATAGAAAGGAAGTGTGTTGTCCAACCGTTAGACTTGCGTCGAACCTTGCTCACAATGCTTTCGAAGACTTCCTTTTTTCGCCGACCAAAATGTTCCGGGATGCCAAGGTATTTCCTGGTTCCACCTTCATTATGGATGTGGAGAATACTCTTTACTAACCGTTTTCTTGTTGCCCTCAATTTCTTAGGGAAAGTTATAGAGGATTTGGCAAGGTTGATGGTTTTTCCGCTTGCTTTCCCGTATTGTTGTAAGATGAGGCCTAGTGTGGTACAACTTTTATAATTGGCTTGAATGAAGAACATGGTGTCGTCCGCAAAGAGCAAGTGATTGATATGGGGGCTGTTTGGTGCTACTTTGATTCCCGGGAGTTCTCCCAACTCTTGTGCTCGCCTACAAAGACCGGAGAGTATTTTCCGTGCAAAGGATAAAGAGATAAGGGGATAGGGGATCCCCTTGTCTCAATCCTCGAGTTGGTGTAATAGAACCTTGAGGTGAACCGTTGATAAGGAAAGCATATGACACCGATGTCACACTCGAGTATCCAATGTACCCAAGTCGGGGAGAAGCCAAAACGAAGAAGAACCGCTTGTAGAAAATCCAGTCAATTCGGTCATAAGCCTTGCTCATATCCATTTTGATCGCAATTGATCCATAACGTTGAGCATCGGAGAGCTTGAGGGTGTGGAGGATTTTGTGAGTGATTAGTACATTGTCGGTGATTGCACGGCCCGGAACAAATGCTGATTGGTTCTCGGAGATTAGTGATGGGAGAAGAGATTGCATGCGCTTGATGATAATCTTTGCCACTATCTTGTAAAAAAACATTGCAAAGGGCAATAGGCCGCTAATCCGACACTTTTCTCGGCCCAGAGACTTTTGGTATCATCCGAATATGAGTTTCATTCCATTCCCGTGGGAAGGTTTTTGATACAAAGAATTCTTTGATTTCCAAGATGACATCAGGTCCCACTATATCCCAATATGTTTGGTAAAAGCCGGCCTTAAATCCATCTGGTCCCGGAGCTTTCCCGAAATGAATCGAGAAGACTGCTCGTCGGATTTCCTCATCATTTGGAATTCTTTCGAGAACTGTATTTGTTTCTGCTGAGATTTTTGGCTGTATTGCTTGGTCGATTATCTCCAGGCTGTTGCTTGACGATGAAGTGAAGAGTTGCTGGTAATAGTTTGAAATTACCTTTGCAATCTCCTGCTCCTCATAGACTATTTCCCCACTATCATCTTCTATAACTGTGATGCGGTTTTGAGCTCTTCTGTTTCTAGTCGTGGCGTGAAAAAAGTGTGTGTTGCGATTGCCACTTTGTAGCCAGAGTACCCTACTTCTCTATTGCCAGAACCTCTCCTCATCACCATAAGCTTTCTCTAGAGTCGTTTTAAGTAAGGAGATTTTTGGCTGGTCGGGAACGTCAGCTGATAAGGCCTGCTCAAGTTCTTTTTGGGTGGTCTCAATGAGAGGAGAACTGTTTCTATTTTGGGCCTTAGCCCAATTAACCAATTCTTGTTTGCACTAGTTGGTTTTCTCTAGAACAGAAGCTCTTGGTATATCGTTCCAGATGCGATGAATCAAATCCATCACTTCTGGGTTTTCTCTTAGTCGATTATCAAAGCGAAAATTTCTCCTTCCATTTTTTTGTTGTTGTCTAGGATCGTGAGCAAGGGTCGGTGATTCGAGCCTTTAAAGCGGAGGTAGTGAGATTGAGCAGAGGGGAAATTATCCAGCCAGGTGGTGTTAGCCATTTCCCTATCCAGTCGAGCTCTGATGTAGTGTGTAGGCCTCCAACCTCGCCAGGATAATGCTATCCCAGAGTGCTTCACATCCCAAAGGCCTGATTGTGCTACAAATGATCGGAAGTCAGCGAATTTACTCTCTGCCCTCATTGGACCACCACGTTTCTCAGCGTGTTCAAAAAATTCATTGAAATTGTCAGTGATAATCCGGCCTGAATCTCTGGTTTCTCCAATATGCGTAAGATGGTTCCAGATTTGTTTTATGTTTTCTCTCTTTGGTGCTCCATAGAGGAAGGAGGTGTGGAACCTATTTTTCTTGTGTTTTATCACTGTGTCTATGAGGTTTGGGGAGGATGATAAAACCTCTAGAACAATTTCCGCTTTCCAGAGTAAGATTAGACCCCCCCCCCTCCTCCATGGCTTTGAGGTTCAACAATATGGTGTGAGTGGTAGCCCATCCACTCGAATTTCTTGAGTATCTTATCCTTGGGGTTTTTTGTTTCCATAACGAAGAAGTTCCATTGGAAACGTTAAAAATAATAATTAAAAAAAATAAAGATATATATGATATTTGTATATATATATTATTAACTTTTGTCATCTTTCTAGAAGGAATCATGTTTACAAAGAAGTTTTCAGAAAAATGTGGAATGCTTAGTTTGATTCTTTGGATAAAATTACTCTTGAAAGATTTAAATTTATGGATATTTATGTTAATGAACATACTTAAAGGTGATGGTATTTGATGGAGTTGAAAGAAATGAGGATGAAACTAATGATTTAAATGTTTGATATTAAATCTTATGATTACTAATTAATTATTATTACACTTTAATATGGTGTGGATCAAAACAATTTCTTTCGATATAATTTGATACTTAAAGTTCTATACATATAATCATATATGTTTTTAACGTGTATTCAATTCTTAACATTTATATAAAAAATCAAATTAGATTTTTTTTTTGTTATCGCAAAATGATTTTATTAAACCGGGGGACAAATCGATGAGGAACCGTCTCTGTCTGCATGCAGCTTTGGTTTCAAGCTCGCTTGTCAATTCCTGTTATAGCTCCTACCAGCTAAAGCTTTCCTTTTAAATTTACAAAAAATCCATGTAATCTTTAAAATGCACATGTAAAACAGTTTTTCCATNGATAGAAGGATTTTTTTTTTTTTTTTTTTTTGAAAAAATTAAAAATTTTTTAAAAAAAAAAAAAAAAAAAAAAAAAACTAATTGGCTGCCTTCCATAAATTGTCGCTGTCATAAATGGCGTACAATTTATTATGTAACGTAAAACTTCTATCATCTATGCTTTAATAATAATTTTCATTATAGAAAACTACAAGTGACTTTGAGAACTAGTCTTACTTCTATCATGTATGCTTCGTTTGTCATTGTAAAAAACTTATTGAATTCCGGACCAAATAATTTGATACTTGAATACAATTGATATTGATGTTGATCCTGTCTTAAAAGAATAAATATAGCACCAAATTCTCCTAGTTGTGTGTTTCACTTTAACGTACTAAATTTTACAAGCAGATAAAATAGTAACGATTTCATTTTGAGATTCATGTCTCTGTTATCATATATTTCCCGATCATACTGGTGCAGATATAGTCTCTAAAGAATAATTTAGCACCAACGTTTATGTGTTGTGTTTCATCGTAAAGTGCTATAATTTACCAGCAAATATAGTAACGATTTAATTTAATAATTTGTATCTACCATACGGCCTTCTGATATTTTATATACTAACTTATGCGTTTTTTTTTTTTGTTATAATGATATTATTCAAATAACGTCAAGACCAAAGATTGTATCAGAGAAGCCACATTACCAAACTAATTGACAGATAACAAAAGAAATTGAGAATAAGTAAATATATTAGAAAAATAAATTTTTATGTTATAATTGATACTTAAAATCCTTATAAAACTCAAACGCTTTCGCTTTTCTTTTTTTAGAGTAAAAAAGTTTCTCTAAAAAAATAGATCTAAAGAGTCTTTATTGGTGTCGTACTTTGGATCTAATCACTATAATAAAACTGCAGTTGACAAGAAAAAAAAACAAAAAAATCCTTATAAAACTCTACGTGACGTGGTTATTTTATATCTAACCTTATCTCTCCACGTCGTCCATCCCGTGGTACACAAACGCATTAGTTGACTTAGCGTTTGTTTTGATGTAAAATGATGATCATATTTGGGACAAGGGAGTAACATGGTCCTAGTCCTAGATAACATAATTAACATCTTCATATTTTTATTTTTAAATGAAATATCCTTGAATTGACTTGTTCAAGTATTCTTTAATATATACAAAGCATTAACTTTTTATTTAACATAAACTCCTTGAAAATTGTGTGAAATTTGTTACCTATAAGCTGTATTAACATATACTGTTTTCAAACTTTTTTGCAAGCATAACCAGAAATATCTTTAATTTCTAAGAGGAATTGTTACAAATATCCACCTCTATATACTCATATTCACAAATACCCATTTTCTAAACTTAAACATATATACTAATTACTACATATTTTTAATACCATTATATCCCTAATAAAAAATTAATAAAAAATTGTATCTAATGATTTCTAAGATTTAAGGTTTATGGTTAAATTTTTAGAAAATTAAAATTTAATTTTTAATGACTATTAGAATTTAACTGTTAGGATTTAGGGTTTAGATTGTAAAGGTTTAAGGTTTATTAGAAGTGTGAAAACTTTTAGGATTCAAGATTTAACTCTAGGTCATAAACCCTAAAATTCTATAAATAATTAATATTTAAATAGTTGTATTATTGAAAAATTATTTATTTCAGTCGTATTTTTAAAAAGTTGTGCACTAAAAATAGTATTTTTAAAATTCTTAATATATATATATATATATAAATAAATTTTTAAAATGGCAGTTTAGATTAAGCAGTAGATAAATGTGATTAGTTATCAGATGGTGGACCTATGAGATTTTCTTATGGTAACAGTTTATACTAACACACAGTTGAGCATATTTTAAGCATTTACTAAACTAAATTATCATTAATGCAAAAAGTAAGAGATAAAGTAGTAGATTATATTTTTTGGGATTGTAGAGGATCAACCCTAGACGAAGGAAGGAGCCGCCGTAACTCTTTGCTCTGTCGCTGCCTCTCCGGTGGTTGGTGCTCTTCACCACCACCGGGGGAGGCTGCCCTTCTGCATCTCTTCCCTTTTTTGGCTTCCTCCATTGTCTTGCTCAAGTGTACGGTGTTGCGATCTCTTAGTTCTGGGTTTAGATCGAGGTATGTGGCCGCGTAGATCTCCGGCGTGCTCTCGAGGTGGCGTCCTTAGTTCTCGACCACCGTGTGCAAAGGTGTCCTCAATGATGGGTATGCAGGTTTTGATTTGTTTGGGGTCTAGAAAGATGTTTTCAATGGCTTTCGTCCTTTCAACCTGCTTGCTCTCCAGTTGTGTCTCTCCCTCGGTGTCTGTCGCCTTGATCTTAAACTTGTGTGCAGATCCGGTGATGTGGTGTGGTTTGCTGTGTGTTTCCTACTCCGAAGAATCAGAGTGTTCCAACATGTGGTCATCTGAGCCGCTTCAATGGCTTATGTTGGTTAGTCGGTGGTCAATCTGACTCCTTGGCTTGGGGGTCTTCACGGATGGCTCGTCTAGGCTTGGTTTCCTTCTGTGGTCTCCACCTGCCTTGTGTTTTTTTGTAGTTGGTTTTGGTGTCTCAAGCTGATTTTGGTGGAGTACAAATCGTGTCTTGGATCACCTATATATCCAATTTCTCCATGGTAATTAAAATAATCAGAGTCTCTCTCTTGATTAGACGAGATGGCGGCGTTAGGGATGGAGAAATGATTTGGCGCCTATGTACAGTTCTCTGGTTATATCCTCGTTTGTTCCTAGGCTCGTCCTTTGTCTTCTCGTTGTAGAATATGAGGTATCAATGTTGGGGTTTGGCTTTTACAGTGTATTGTTGTCTCATTACGTCCATCGTGCTCTCTCTATTATCCTTTATGCGCCGTCTCCGTCAATCGTCACCTTGCTCTCGTTCCAAAGTTAGTCTCTCTAAGACGTGCAACAATTGTTATTTGCGTGGCATCAAGCTCAGCTTCAAGTGTTACAATGAAATATCGCTTTACATCTCATATCTCTAGTACTGGAGTGATTCATTGCCAGACAAATAGATCTAGATTGTGCGATTGTTTCCTTGGTTTCATTTGTTACCTACTTATTGGTTTGGTGACTTGGTTTACCTTGTAAGGCTTAAGCCATTTATTTTTTATTGAATAAAACCAACTTTACGACAAAAAAAAAAGTAGTAGATTATATATACATGTGTGGTAAGCATTTTTAAAAAATAAAAAAATTCATCAGAAGCTATTGAATTTACAATCGATTTTATAAATTCATTAAGGGTTTTTTTAAGAACCTTTTTTATTGTAAATTCCTCATTATACATGTTCTCAAAGAACCATTTTCATCTAGTATTTTTTCAAATATTTAAAATTCGAATACAAACTTTAATGGGAATAGTCTTTATTTTTTCGTTTTTGGAATTCTAAAAGTCAATCAAAAATATAATAGAACATTTATCTATTTTCTTAATTTGTGTGAAACAACATTAAATAAAAACTAAACTACACCGGAGGGAGTAATTTATTATAGACATGTTGCATATGGTTTAACTTTTCGTAAATAACAACATATTTATATAAGCTTTCTTATAATTTGGGTAACACATTTGTGAAGTAAAGGTTTCTAGTATGTATTGATAAACATATATCTATATAGTTGTAAAAGTAAATGGATAATAGTTTAACACCATATAATGTAATAGTTTTTATATATAAGACAACTACTATGGGATCTTACTCAGCTTATATAACTATAAATCTCAATATTTATAGTTATAAGATGTTTGTTCCGGTCTATAAAGCAATATATTGCCGGAATCTTTTTCAATATATATATTGTCGGAAACAATATTATGAATATTGATATTCGTATTAAAATAGTTTAATTGTTTTAAGTATATTGATATCCTGTATTAAAATATTGATATCCCGTATTAAAAACAGTTTCATTGTAAAAGACAACAACTAGTAATTGACATTTAGAATTGGTCTCGTGGATTGGTCTTAAAATAATAAATTTAGTACCAAAGCAGGGGTCATACATAAATGTATGTTTTGCGTTTCAAGATGGACGTTCAATCGGGTTACAAGAAATATAAGAAAGCAAAACCGATTAAATGGAGGGTCCTTTGTTGACCAAGAATGAGCACGTCGTCGACGTTACAATTCATGGTGGTTCGTCATCAACCGATGGACAAACACAACATGATGCTGAAGGCGTTCAGTTGTGTGATCCATGTGCAAATGTTTGGAATTCGATTGAGTTTGTTGTGACTTTGGCACAGATTGTTGCAGCCATAGTTGTTCTGACTCTCTCAAAAGATGAACAACAACCACAAGAAATATTTATTACATTGATCATTGGTTATACATGTGCTTGTATCGCCACTCTCCCTGTTCTGTGTTGGCGTTTCTGGCAATCTAATGGAAGGTTTAGCTCAGAGTCGAGGTATAAGGGGACTATAAGCTCTACTTGTTTTCTTTTTCATTTTCTTAGAAAAAATAGTTATATAATATTGGTTTTAATTATTGTTTTGCAGAATCAACGAGTGGATCGAAAATTTTTAAAAGATGCTTGAATATTTCTTCGTGGGTTGGGTTGTGATGCTTGTATGGCATCTTATATACACACCAGCTCTAGATTATACTAATCAACACCTGTGGTACACCCCAAGCGAAATTTACAATTTTATCTCAAAATAAGAATTCACCTTTCTAATAATATTCACCATTATTCTTTTGCAGGTTATGTGTGGCTTTCCTTGCTATCAGTTGCATCCGAGATGTTTATCCCAATCTCCCATGTGCAGTGATATGTATCGTGTTTACCGCAATAGGACGTATTTACCAACTTTTGGAGATCCTTGATGACTTTGATTCCAATATGACGTTTTACTATGCAATTGCTTTTTGCGCCATTGGA
Source organism: Aurinia saxatilis (assembly GCA_900406295.1). Taxonomy (NCBI): domain Eukaryota; kingdom Viridiplantae; phylum Streptophyta; class Magnoliopsida; order Brassicales; family Brassicaceae; genus Aurinia; species Aurinia saxatilis. The sequence goes on along the minus strand of OVAP01001588.1, from coordinate 14,959 downwards.
TCTGTTGTGTGCATCTGCAATCGTTGCAGCTGCCGATCATAATTATGTATTATGTCAATTTTCTTCTTTATGTTGTTCAACAGTTGCTGTATTACTCTGTATGTTTCTTTATTAAAATAAAACCCGGTAGTATCTTATTGAGAAAGCCAAGCAAGTATTGAGTGAAGTTTTTAGTGAAAATAGAGAGAGTTCTGTTTTTGGGAAAGAAGAAGATACAGAGTGAAGCTCATCAGTACTATGTAGTTGTTGGGTAAGGAAGTATACATATATTTTATTATCACGATTACCATTGCAAGATCAAACATTTTTAACAACCCGGCCCATTCATTTCTTCAGCACTCTGCTTCTTGAACAATTGACCCTTATCATGAATTGCCTCTTGGCGCACTCTGAGTCTGCTTTCCATTGTGCAATTATTTCACAAACAATACAGGTTCATAAGTCAACCTAAAGCAAGAAGAAACCATGAGAAATTTATTTGAGAAAAAAACCAAAAACGCTAGAACCAGAGTAGAAAAAAGGTTTATAAAACTGAGCTCAGGCCAAACTGACTCACGTTTACGTTTAGACATTGGTCCGTCCAGTACAGAATTATACTTAGGTGGAAATCGAGCGAGTAAACTCAAGATGAATTTTAAAACAGAAGAAAAAAGCAATTGAGGCAAAAACTTTGTATTAGTATTTCTTTAATAATTGTGTAAATGATTCTCTACAAATCTAAACTCATTCATATACACTAAATGCATGTTTGTCCCTCAAACTAAAGATGAGTTCAAAGAAAAAAAGAGTTTTGAGCGTTACTCAATTATGTTGTTTAAGTTTAGAGATATGTTAAATATGTAGAGAGTCTTGTTGAATTTGTAGAGAGTTTTGTCAACTTTGTATAGAGTTGTGAGTATTCAATAAATCTACTAAACAATTGTATTTGTAAGGATTTTAAGAATCTCTTGTACATCTTTAAGATTTTGAAAGTTATGTTTAATGAATTATTTGATGTAATCCTTACTCTTTGGTATAAACGTTTTTTAATTACAGTTTTCTTTTTGACTGTTTTAATATGGTAAATACTGTTATATAATTGTTGCATCTGTTTATGGAGAGATGAAAGAGCACCTCCAATAGTTTTTCATTTTGGAAGAAAACTTTATTCAGTAATGCACTAAAATAAGCACAAATGAACACTATTCCGTCTTTCCAATACTCATTTTAGTGTTGGATTTTAACACACATTTATTCACTCAATTTTTGCATGTTTTCATTTTATACATAAATAAACATAAACATTTATATTTAGTACTTTAATAAATTTTAATTATTTGTTTTGTTAATTGCGCTATCAAAATAATGAATTGGAATTCTAAATCTAGTAGTGATGTTTAAACATATATTCACTATCTTTTCAAATTTTATGTAGTGTAATGTAATTTTATCATGTAATATCTATTTAATTTAATAAAATTAAATTTATCAAACTATTTTACCAAAAAAATTGAGTGGGTGAAATTTCTGTAGAAAATTAAAGAGTCTTTTAAAGAAAAAAAACTATAGATTAAGAACAATATTGGCGAATCATTGAAAATCGCCACTCGCTTTTATCCAAACTTTTAAAAAGTCAGTACTTACCTAATGGAGAATTTTTGGATTGTCAAGAAGGAGTGTGTCCTTCTTATGTGTGGCGAAGCTTAATTCATGGTAGAGAGTTACTGCTAAAAGGGTTGGTCCAGTCGATTGGGGATGGGCGAGACACCCTAGTGTATTCTTCTCATTGGGTTTTTGATTCTGCCCCACGGATACCGGTCCCATGGCAGCGAACTTTTGATGACAACCTTCTTGTCTCAGATCTAATGGTTGCGGGTACGGATAGTTGGGATAACGATTTGCTTGAAGAACTTTTTTATGACAGCGATGTAGCTCTTATCCGTAAAATTAAGCCATCTACACTTAATAGAGATGGCTATTATTGGGGACACACACCATCAGGTCGCTATTCCGTAAAGAGTGTGTATAATTTACTTTTGTCTTCCCCGAAAATGAATGCTAATCCCTCTTTTCCTCCCATGGAGAAAGCGTTATGGAGTAAAATCTGGAAGACTAAAACAGCCCTCAAAATTAAACATTTCTTGTGGAAATGTTTATCTGGGGCTCTGGCGGTTAAGGAGCGTCTTAAGTCACGAGGAATGAATGCGGACCCCATTTTTACGGCATGTAGTCAAGCTAATGAAACAATCACCCATGTGTTGATTCATTGCCCTCTTCCTAGGGGGGTCTAGGAACAATCAGGATTGCGGATTCCGCCTAACGGGTTACCGCTTAATTCCATGTTTCTCAATATTCATTTCCTGGTTACTCAGATCAATAATAATGATACGCTACTTTCTTTCCCATGTCTATTATGGCAAATTTGGAAATCGAGAAATGCCCTTGTTTTTAACAACATTTGTGGACAGCAGATTTTATCATACAACGGGCAACGGAGGAAGGCCAAGAATGGGTTACATTTAATGCACAAGTGGATATTATTCGAGATACGGTTGAACCGCAACAGTGGCAGAAACCACCACCCTCATTTGTTAAATGTAATGTAGCTAGCTCCTGGGTAAATCCTAATAGGCTTAGCGGTGTTGGGTGGATTGTGAGAGACAACAATGGAATTCCCCTTTTTCATGGTCTTAATGCTTTTGCCAATACGGTTCCCCGGTTGGAAGCAGAGTTAGAAGGAGTTATATGGGCAGCTATGTGCATGTCTGACTTGCATCTATATAATGTGGTTTTTGAAGTCTCCAAACCTCAGATTGTAGATGCTTTAAAGTCTCTAACTCATTTCCCTTTTCTTCGGACGTCTTTGCATAAGGCTTTTCTAGCTTTACAATCGGTAAATGGCAGCTCAATTCTCAATGTCGCAAGGTCCGCCAATCAAGTCGCAGGCCGAAAGACCGTAAGTGTAACGGTTGAACATCGGTATCAGTAATACATATCGCGCAATGGTCCTACTTGGTTGGATTTTCAACTCAATTTAGAGATGGCAAGTTATCTCCTCTTTGCTTGTATGTGCTTTGTGTAATGTGTTACCTACCTATTGGTTTGGTGACATTCTTCTCGTATAAGGTTTTAGGCCTCTTTTTATTTTGAATAATATGAATGGTGACCCAAAAAAAAAGAGATTAAGAATAGTATATGTTTAGAATATTCAATTTTTGAAAAAAAAATTATGAGAATAATATTGAATGGTGAAAAGAATAATTATAATCATTTGAGTAAAATTCTTCATCATTTTGGTAGTACCTCATTTTGAAGAAAAAGAAATGAGAAAAATCATTGGAGATAATACCAAGGAAACTTTCACGCTATCGCATACTTCGGTTGGAGTGCATAGACATGTGACTGAGATTCAAACACTCATATGTACTCACTGTCAATTCACATTTCATTGTCAACATGTCCCTAACACACTTATATACTTGTGCATTGACTTCGAACGTGTCCCAAACAAAAACGTACGAGGTTGTTTGTTCTAAATATACGAGGTTGAAATGATTTAGAATCTAAAATATAATAAAGAATACATTATGAAAATCTCGCTAGTGTTGGAATCAAGGGAGAACTGAAAGACCCGTTCCTGCTTGTAGTATCTGTCTTCAAAGAAAAAGCAAAAAGAAAAAGATTATTGGCATGTTACAATACCACCAAACAATTTAACTCTTCATTTCATCAGCTTCGAACCACAAAATTACATTGAAAATTGCAAATGACAAATAATTTGGAAAAAAAAATAACTATAGAATAACAACCAATTTGAAAGGATGGAGTATTTCATTGTAAGAAACAAAAACTGACTTAGAATGGGCTTTGATGTATTGGTCATGTGCTGCCAGGCTCCCTATCCATTATATCGGTAAGAGTGGCAAGTGCCCCAGCATTTAATATTTTAAAATTTTGTATTGTAAGCATATTTTCGTTAGGAAATAGGAATGATCTTTTTTTTCTCCCTCAAACTCATTCATGCCCGCACTTAGATGTCGATTTTGCTAAGTTTCATAGGCATCCATTAATTACCAAACGGTATTCTCTATATCTTTCTACATATTTTTATAGATTCATCCTTTGCTTCACCCCTAACCCCCAGTTTCAAATTCAGTAATCAAGTTGTATATACGTATAACATTTTTCTTTGCATTATATCCTGAATAGAAAACGTTTTCAGCACCTGCCACTGGTTATGTTATAAACATATCGATTTTTGTCCCTTGCTTATAGGCATTAGAACCAGACTAATATTGTATTTTATTTGTTTGCAGCATGTTCGTCTGGATATTCCTTTGGAACATGCTCCTTGACTTATTCTCCGTGTGTTGGTTTGTGGTGTTTTCATGGATTTTTCTTCAGAGCTCATTACCTCCAGATGATGTTACTCACCTCTTCTGGTGCGCATCGAACACAATTTACAATATATATATATATATATATATATATATTGTCCATGAAACAAAATTCACCTTTCTAAAAATATTCGCCATTGTCCTTTTGCAGGTTATGTTCGCCTTTTCTTCTTTTCATATTTATTCGATATTTTGCTCTTGCGCTAAAATTGGCAGGATTTGCAGCGTTCTGTATAACTATTGCTTCGATAGTGTGGAGTAACGGGGTTGGTCTAGGCATTATCCCCAACACGACGACGCCTATTATCACAACCCTTGTGACCATCCTTATATTCGTTGTGAACAGCTGGTAAAAATGTGTTGGACCATGTTCTTTTCCTTTTAATCTAATCAAAGAGTGGGCATAAAAATATATACTCTATCTGTTTCACCTTAAGAGATGTATAAGACACTTTATACGTTTTGAGTTTTTCAAGTACCAATCTAAAATTTAATAAATGAATAAAAAGTTAATCTTGTGATCATTTGTATTATGTTATGTGTTTTTATCATAGGTTTAGTTACTTTTAGATTTTAAAAAATAATCAAGTGATTCCATGCTCGCTAGAACAAAGATCTATATTTACTTTGTAATATATAAACTGTACTGACATAGTGTTCCATCGTAAAAGAGTAAAAAATGACACCAAATAATTGAGTAACTGTTTCATTCTAAATTACTACTATAACTGACTTTGAATTGTATTGCTGTCGATTTGGTCTTAATTAGAATGATAGATTCATTGTACATGAATTTATTTGAAATGTGGCCTAACTTATTTGTGTATAATATGTGGCCTAACTCTAATGCTTCATTGGCTTTAATAAAGGGACGGGCCTGTTTGGCACCAAGAAATAGCAAATGTCTGGTCTAGCTATGCTTTGTGTTTTATTATGAAAGGGTAATAGTATAAAACCAGATAATGTGAGTTTGTGTTCCTTTTTTTCTTTTCTTTTTTTTGTTCTGGTGAGTTTGTGTTCCAATGCAAGAATCTAACACCAAAATTGTATAATTGACTTAGAATTGGTATTGGTGTCGATTTGGTCTTAATATAAGATATGACCAATTCAATGAAATGGAAATGTCTAGCTTAGCTATGCTATGTGTTTCTGTTTCACACAAAAATGTCACTTTAGCCGTTATAACACAAATTAAAAAAACATATTAGAAAGATTATTATATCCGTAAAACAAGTTACGTTAATTGTTCATATACTTCATAATCTATCTAGCGTGGAATCTTGCATTAAAAATTGAAAACGATAGTTTGAAAAGAAAAAATGTTTAAATGACTCTTATTATGAAACAAAAGGGACTATGTATTACAAATAGGTATATTTTTAGGACCTCATCGTAAAAGGCAACTACAACAACTCGTTGACTATTAGAATTGGTCTTGTGGATTGGTCTTAAAATGATAAATTTAGCACCAAAGAAGGGGATATACATATATATATATATATATGTGTGTGTGTATGTATGCTTTGCGTTTCAAGATTAGACAAAATAAAAGAAAACAGAAAGTGAGCAATGGAGGGACCTTTATTGACCAAGAGTGAGCACAACGTTACGATTCATGGTGATTCTTCATCAACCGATGGGCAAACACAACATGAAGCTGAAGGTGTTCAGTGGTGTGATCCATGTGCAAATGTTTGGAACTCGACCGAGTTTGTTGTGACTTTGGCTCAGATTGTTGCAGCCATGCTTGTTCTGACTCTCTCAAAAGATGACCAACATCCGCAAGAAATGTTTCTTACATTTATCATTGGTTATACGTGTGCTTGTATCTCTACTCTCCCTGTTCTGTGTTGGCGTTTCTTGCAATCTATCGGAAAGTTTAGCTCAGAGTCAGGGTATATATAATTAAGCTGTGTTTCTTTTATTCATTATTCTAGGCAATATAAAGAGAAATGGATATATGTAATTAATGGTTATATTTTAATTTGCAGAATCAACCAGGGGATGGACAAATTTAAAAGGATGCTGGAATTCCTCATCGTGATTTGGGTTGTGATGCTTATATGGCAACTTATATACTCACCAGCTCTAGATTATAATAGTCCACATTTATGGTACCCCCTCGAAACAAATTTACAATTTTATCTCAAAATTTAAGAATCCACATTTTTAATAATATTCACCGTTGTTCTTTTATAGGTTATGTGTGGCTTTTCTTGGTATCAGTTGCATTCGAGATGTATACCCCAATCTCCCATACGCAGTGATATATATTTTGTTTACTCTGATAGGACATCTCATCCAACTTTTGGACATCGACTTTGATATCAAAATGACGTTTTATATTGGAATTCTTGTGTGCATCATTGGAATTGTTGCGTGCATCCGCAATCGGTGCACCAGCTGCCCATCATAAGTTGGATCAAGTCAATTTTCTTCTTTATGTTGTTCAATATATAGTTGTTGAATTACTCTTTATGTTTCTTTATTAATTAAATAAAGCCTAGTGTCAACATAACCTTTGACACAGACTCGCAGGAGCTCGTCAAGATGACCTCCGACCCACAAGACTGGCCAGCTTNAAAAAAAAAAAAAAAAAAAAAAAAGCCTAGTGTCATTAGTCATTACCGAATCCTCTCATCCTGAAACCACCGACAAAACTGAAAAGACATGATGCCTTAAGTAAACTACTTGTGATACTCCCTATGTTTCTTACACTATTAAGTAAACCCAAGTGCTGTTTTATTATTAATTATTGAATTACCGAAGGATTCTGACCTAGACCCATACATTTTTTTTAGACTCTAAAATTAGATCATGTTACATGGTTCCGTCCCGAGCTTACAACCAACAAGCCACCTGCAAAGAGCACAATCCGTTATTTTCCTTAAGCTTGTTCCTGCTTACCAAATTACCATGCTTTTTTGGTTTTTTTTGTTCCAATTACAATGCGTTTCTTGTTATTTTTCTCGATATAAGGGATATAATATATTTGGATGGTCAGTTGTTCAAGAAAGTGGACGTGCCGGAGTGGTTATCGGGCATGACTAGAAATCATGTGGGCTTTGCCCGCGCAGGTTCGAATCCTTCCGTTCACGAATTTTTTTTTTTTCCCCCTCATTTTTTTTTTTTTGTCATCTTCATCCCGCTCATATTCTTACCCTAGATTCTCACAATCGAAAACCCCGCTTTTCTCTAAAACATTTCAATTTCAAAATCCCAACGGCGATTCATTTCTCCGGTGGTTACAGATGACTGATCTGTGCCGGAGTTCGACTTCGGAAGCCGATCCTTTACGAGCTTACTCTGGTCTATCTTTATTCCCCCGTACGCTCAAATCCTTGTCGATTCCTCTCCCGTCTCCTTATCAATCAGACGATCTACACAAAACGCATACTCTCCTTCAATCTATGGTTAATTTCTCTTCTTCTTCTTCTTCCGCTCTTTAATCTACTTTGATTCGATTGCATTAGCTAGGGTTTTGTTGACTCAGTGAGTGAGTGAGTTCGAGTTGGGGATTTCGTGGATACGAGATCAATTTCACATTTTTGTTGGTTGTAATTGGAATTCGTGCTTTTCTTTCTGCTAATTCCCTTTTTGGATGGTCCCAATAGCACGGAAATTAGGGTTTTGGTTTCATTTCTCGTACCGGAGACTTGACTGAGAGCTGGGTGTATCGGTTTTTGCTTCTTCTTCGACATTATTAGTGTAGATGCATGCTTGATTTTCAGATTCTTCTGTATTTTGTTGCAATTCTGTGTAAACTGCAACTCTTTAGCTTAGAAAGTTTAAGAATTTTGATACCGGAGAGGCGGAGACCGTGAGGCTTCGATGGCGTATCTCTGGGTACCGGTTATGTGCAGGGCAGAACCAATGAGGTGTTATTTGCTCAGTAAATAAGCTGTAGTAGATTGATTACCTGCTAATGAATTAGATGAAAACTGATGTACATTGGCTTCTTCCTGTTTTCTCTGGGTCAAGGATTCTCCTGGGTTTAGTTGTTAGGACTGCGGGACGAGATATTACAAACACCAAACTATAGTTTTCTCTATATTCTTTGTTAGTTATCTGTGTTTTCCATTTAGTTTTTTTTTTCCCCTGAAATATATCAAGTTCAGTTTCTCAGACTAAAACTATCTGTTGTCTTCTATGTTACAGCCTTTTGAAATTCAGAAAGAGCATCAGGAGCAGGCTAAGGCTATCTTAGATGACATCTCAGGCGTTGGAACCAGTGTAGCATCCGAAGATGTAAATGAAGGTGTAAATATGAACCCTGCCCAAAAGAGACGAGAAAGAAGACCGGATTTAGACCGTAAGCGAGGACATTTTGTTTTCAAGCCTACGAATAGGTAAAGATCAGTATAGCAACTGATCCATTGATTTAGTATACTAAATTCTTTCTTTATTGTCTGATTCCTTTTCAAAGTTTGTTGAAGCCTATAATTATTCTTGTTGCAGTCAAGCACCTCAAAATGAACCAACCTTTGATGCTAGTAAATATCCAAGACCTGAAGATTACTTTGCTGCGTACGATAGATATGAACGTGAGTTAGTTTCTGATGTTCAAAGCCTTACCTAGTTTATTATATACCTATCATTCAAATATGCTTTCGTTTTTTTGCTATTTGAAATAGTTGCGAAACGAGAATGGCAGAAACAAACTGGCGCAAATATAACAGATACACACCAGAACCAACCATCAAGACGCCCTCGCAGACCAGGAATGCCAGGGTAAGTACTATGAGCAACTCTGTTATTGCACTTTTCAGATTTGTTCCATTTGCATATTTTGCTATCTGTTTCCCTTGATACTTACGATTTCAAATTCCAGGATGAAACAGGGCTCATTTAAGCAAAATTTTATGAAAAATTATCGAGCTGCAGCTATCGACCAGGAAGCTTCAGAAAAGGAAGACCCCATCCCTTTTGAGCAAAGCTTAGAGAGGAACACAGTTGAACATGTTACGACTGTGGGGAGAGAACTAGATGGTCAGTGAGCAGTTGTAGCTAAAAGAATGTCATGAGCTACCATTTTGTTAGATCATGTTCATACCTTTTCATTAAATCTAATCATGTAGGCCACTGTATTCTGCAGATTCGACCGTAGACACAGAAAAGAACGTGACAAATATTTTGACCGAATTGCTTGCTTACTCTCCGGATAAGCTTGAGGGGGATGCTTGCGCCAGGCTTTTACAGGAACGCTTGCAGCTCAAGCCCATTAATGCAGAAATGTTTACTCTCCCTGAATTTCCAGAGGTTAGAAAAATGGACTTGAAAACCTCTGGAAGGAAGCCATCGAACCGAAGGAGTGTGCTGTCAGATATACAGAATATGGTAAAAGGCATCAACAGTGATGCGGCGCGAAAAAAAAGCCAGTCACCATCATCAAATCCACCAGAAGATCGGTTTTCATTTCCTGATATCGATCATTTGCTTCCAGGAGATCTACTGACTAGTGAGGTTGATCTAGCAAAGGATGCTGATAAAGTCATAAACAATGCATCCCCGTCTAATGTGGGCACTGTATACGTTGCTAGCCCTTCCAACTTCTCGGTGCAGAAGACTTCCGATGAAGATGATTCTGATACTGATTCTGGCATCCACAGATTTAATTCAAGTAGAGATGGTAAAGCAGATAATTGTGTGGACAATAGCATCACAAACAGAAATTCAGCCACGCTAGAGGTGGATGTAGATATGCAAACAAAAGGAAATGAGAGAGATGTGATGACTGAAAGAGAAGCAATCAAGAACACTGGCCGAAGAGAAAATGATGCTGATATCAATGAAGAAACTGATCAATTAGAGAGGCTGGTTAGTTTCTGCTTCAGTTTGCATGTCCTTTTATATACATACATGGACCTCTTGTTGGTTAAATCTCTTGTGGATTTGTTTGTGATATAGGCGGAATATGCATCCAGAGAGGTTGCAAGTATGGATCCTTCTACGGTAGAAGAGGATAGCATCCCGTGTCAGCAAGGTAATATGACTTTTTCTACCTGCATACTACAGTGAAAATCTCAAAAGTTAAACGAGCAAATTAACATATATCATAACTTAACTTGTACATAGATACTACTTCAGTTAACATTTTCACTTCACTCAAAACTGTGGCTCAAAAAATATCCTTACACCATTATTATGCCTACAGATGAATCCTTGAAATCTCCAAACAAAGCTCGAGAACAAAACAACGCAATGGATGGGTCCTCTGAACATGCAGAGGGACAACAGGAAGAGAATAATGACAACACGGACACTGCTTGTGAACTTGAAGTAGAAAATGCTAAGGTTAGTTCCCCATCGTTGTCTATTCACCTCTGTGTGGCCTTGTTAATAAATGAAGGCCGATTCATCTTCATGTGGTCGCAACTGTTAGACTCAGTTCATCTTTCTCTATCTTTATCCTTTACAAAACTGTAAAAGGTCTTTCTGAATTGCAGTATTTGTGTCTTTTCAAGTATGAGCTTGCGTAACAAAACAAATTTGAAAGTTCTTTATTAACATTTTTGTCAGCAGGAAGTTCACAATTCTTCACCCAAACTAACAAACAAAAGAAGAAAGAGAGGATCTCGTAACAGTGATAGCAATATGAAAAAGCGAAGCAAAACTGTGCACGGTGAGAGCGAAGGGGACAAGCAAATGAAAACTGTGTCACATGAAAGCAGAGCGAAGAAGCAAACTAAAGAAAAGGCCAATGAGAGAAAGGAGAAGAGGCAAATGAAAACATCAACTCGCGAGAGCAAAATGTTTGCTCGTAGGAAGAGCCTTGCAGGTACAGACTCTGCCAAAGAAACTAAACTCGATCACTCGTTCTTCAAAGCTCTATAGAAAATACTAAACTGACTTGTTTTTTAATGTTTTTGCCTCTCTCGAAGGTGGTGGTACCAAATGGGAATCTGGTGTTAGACGAAGTACAAGGATCAGATCGAGACCACTTGAATACTGGAGAGGTGAAAGATTCCTGTTCGGACGCATCCACGAAAGTAAGTCACATTCTTATTATTACCACATCGATGATTTCATGGATACTCATAATTTCTCTTTGTTTTTCAAAGGTTTAACTACTGTTATCGGCATAAAGTATGAATCCCCGGAAAAGAACAAAGGCCAAGAGCGCGCACTGAAGGTAAAATCATTCGTCTCTGATGAATACAAAGACCTAGTTGAATCTGCCGCCTTGCATTGAAGAATCCTAGGAGGCAAGTGATCAAAGCATCCTCTTTTTGATCATTGAACTTCTCTATTAGTGCTGTATTTTGTGTCTAGGACCATCACTTTGGCCAAATTTGTCATTGTCTATCTTTTAAAACGCAAGCGTTTACGACTTTCCAAAATGTAACCCAGAAGTTTCAACTTCCAATTTCTATGTTTACTTGTCAACTTGCTTTAGTCTCAAAAGTCTTGGTGTCTTTTCCTAAGGGAACTTTTTTGTCCCCAGTAGCTTTAAATGCAGCCTTGACTATTATTAGAAGATCTGGTTAATAAAACAATACTATGTCTGTTTATTAAACAGTAGTTTTGATTTTTTTACACAAATTAATAAAATATATTAAATATTATATTTTGTCTCTAAACAATAAGTTGTTTGTTCATATTTTTTTTGTTTTGAGATTAAATTAGGAATTTAGTATTAAAAATTATATTAAAAATGAAAAACGATACTCTTTGTGAAACAAAAAAACAAGTCCAAAAAAACAAAAAAATAAGTCCAAAATAACCCTCTTTAACAAACGGAGTCAGTATTATATATTTGTTGCACACTTAAAACTTAAGTGGTAGTTATTTGATTCGAACTGAATTAACTAAGCCAAAATCAACTCGTGGATCAACAAAACTATATACAATCTTATTTGTGCTAAAACAAAGCGATATATCTTCAAAGTGAGTTTTGAGCTAAAAGTGTTTATACAGTTTTCTTGCTATTAGCTTTTAAAAATATAAACTATCAATGAGTATGCATATTTAGCAAGATATAATGAAAGATACCATCACTTCTAAAAAAGATGTTTACTATTAAGCTAGTTTATATTCTTAATTTAGGTTTTTGTTAGATACAATAACAATCTATCTGAAGTAGCAAATAAAAAAAATTGAAATATGTACTCTGATTCAAGTTTAGCCTTTTTAACTTGAACTTAATATTAGTCAAACCTTGATCCACCTTTCCTGGATCATGTCGCAAAAGTTTTAAAATTGAAGGGGGGATATGGTTTCTAAATTTCCTAATCTTTTGATGGAAGGAACAGCTTGATCTCTTGTACTAACAAATTTACATTTTAGGTAATATTGCCATTATTGGCCATAACCAACAAACATGGGAGAACAGAATTAATTCTGAATCAACTACAGAAGAGTCTGCAACGGATCAAAATAGTATGTCGAATTATCAGTTGGTTAGAGATAGACCAAGGAGACAGATTAAACCACCTGCCAGGTTTGATGATTTTACTGGCATAGCATTTGCTCTAGCAATGTTTGAAGAGGTGGAGTTTGTAGAGCATGAGACGTATAGAAAAATTGTTAACAGTAAGGATTGGCTCAAGTGCAAAGGTGGGTGTGATGAGGAAATTGATTCAATGATCAAGAATCACACTTGGGAGTTGACCAGCAAACCAAAGAACATGAAAGTTGTCAGTTGCAGACGGTTGTTTAAACTCAAACCAGGCAATAATGAGGGTGATAAACCAAGGTACAAAGCCAGGCTTGTGGCAAGAGGATTTTCACAAAAAGAAGGTATTGATTACCAAGAAATATTTGCTCCAGTGGTCAAGCATGTGTCAATTCGGATGTTATTGGCAGTTGTAGTGCATCTAGATATGGAATTAGAGCAAATGGATGTAAAGACACCATTTCTCCATGGAAATTTAGAGGAAGACCTTTACATGACACAACCTGAGGGATATGAGGTTAAAGGGAAAGAAGATCAGATCTGTTTGCTTAAGAAGTCAATTTATGGCCTTAAGCAGTCCCCTAGGCAATGGAATAAACGTTTTGATGAAGTGATGATCAGTCAAGGCTTTGCTAGGAGTCAGCATGATCCGTGTGTGTACATCAAAGGGATTTCTGAAGGTAATTACATATACTTGCTTCTATATGTTGATGATATGCTACTGGCAGCTAAGGAGATGACTGAGGTGCAAAAGCTTAAAGATCAGTTGAGTTCAATCTTTGAGATGAAGGACTTGGGAGTTGCCAGACGCATCTTGGGTATGGAGATTACCAGAGACAGAGGTAAAGGTGTTTTAACACTGTCTTTACTTGAAGAAAGTAGTCAAGACCTTCAGAATGGATCAAGCTAAAATCGCTAGCACACCATTGGGAGCTCATTTCAAGCTGGATGAGATTGAAAATGAAGATGAGTGCGTAGACACTGAGGTAACTACATATACTTATGCAGTTGGAAGTATAATGTATGCTATGATTGGTTCTAGGTCGGATTTGGCATATGGCATTGGTGTGGTGAGCAGGTTCATGTCTAAGCCAGGGCATGTTCATTGGGAAGTTGTTAAATGGCTGCTAAGATACATAAAGGGCACCTATGACAGACGTTTGGTTTACACCAAAGAGAAGGAATTCAAAGTGCATGGTTTCTGTGATTCAGATTATGCAGGGGATTTGGTTGAGAGGAAGTATACTTCTGGTTATGTATTCAACGTTGGTGGAAATGTTGTTAGCTGGAAGTCGTGTCTTCAACCTATTGTAGTTGTATCTACAATTGAGGCTGAGTATGTTTCATTGTCAGAAGCAGTGAAAGAAGCTTTGTGGTTAAAGGGGTTGTTTGGAGATTTTGGCTTTGTTCAAGACAAAGTTGGTATATGGTGTGATTCTCGGAGTGCTATTTGTTTGGCAAAGAACTACAAATATCATGGGAGAACAAAGCATATAGAGGTGAAGTATCATTTCATCAGGGATTATGTGGCTGCAGGTGAAGTTGAAGTCTGCAAAGTTCACACAAAAGATAATCCGGCTGATATCTTAACAAAGGTGGTGCCAGTGAGCAAATTTGATGGTGCGTTAAACTTGCTGAAGGTGCGAAATGCATGATGAGCCTTAGGGTTTGGCTGGAGGTGTATGCCATGAGCTTTTCACAGGGATGGTCAAAGGGAGAGGGTGCAACAATCCAAATTGGCAAGGTGGAGATTTGTTGAAATATTGCCAAGTTTTGGTTAAGTTGCAGGAATCTTCTGGTCGAATTGGAAGGTCCGAAATGAGGAAGGAAATTGAACCCGGTCTATACGGTTTAATTGAAAATGTCTTCGGTTCACTCTCGGTTAACTTCCGGTTTAATTGTAACTAACACTAACGGATAAGATTTTGTCGTTAGTGTTGGCATTATATCGAATACCTTGTGTTCATATCTTTGTACTGAGTTTTCTCGCCATTAACGAGAGCTCAAGCTATTTTGACCTAGTGAAAAACTGGAGAATCCAGTCCCACGAGAATAGGTTTATCTTCACATCGAAGAGCGAATTCCTCGGTAAACAAATCGTGTATTCTTCTTCTCTTTCTCTGTTTTCTTTCTGTTTCTCACTACAAGAAAAAGATCATGTTAAATCATTTATTTTTAATGATTAGAT
>OVAP01001587.1:0-23054 GCA_900406295.1 Aurinia saxatilis | reverse complement strand
TTGAAAAAAAAAAAAAAAAAAAAAACATTACATAATTTTCAATTATCAAAAACTACTTTGTTAATATATTGGACTTTAACAAGTAGGATAAGGAATGCCACAAGCTTTTAACGCAAAATGAGCTTCCCGGGAAGTAGCATATGGACGAAGAACTGGATTCCTTATGAAATCACAATAACATGGCTCTTGTTTTTTCAGTACATTACAACATGCAGCGGATGGTTGTTGCCCAATAAGTATAGCTGGCACACATCCTCTGATCTCAATATCGGTGCACGGTGGTTTCACAGAATTTACAACCGCAGTCGATTTGGTCAGGTCCGGGCATGACAAGAAGACTACAACAAACGCAATGAATACTAGTGTTGTAAACTTCATCATGTCTCCAACAACTTAATTGAAAATTTGGGCTCTTGAATAGTATGTGCTTGAAGGAATGGTGAAATATATAGATACATGAGTAGTGTGTGGGGTTTTAGTAATTGTATAATTATCTTTTTAATATTTGACTAGAGATTAGAGTGAAGTTTTAGTAAATGGTATACTTATCTTTTTGGATAATTGACTAGAGATTTTGACGTGTAAACAATGACGTTATTAATGATGACATGTATGATTTTTACCTCATGTCAATGTTTGATTGTTAAGTTGTTTTAATTGTAGATGAAATAGAATTTATTATCTGGAAAAGTTACGAATTTTAAAATAAACTTTTCATATTTTTTAAGAAGTAGGAAATATATCTTATTTTTCCCTTTTCTAAAAAACCTGTTTTTCTAATTGTGTAAAATTAAAGTTATTTCATACTTATCTCTACTTATGAGAATAAGGAAAATTCATATTTTCTCTTTTCTTTTAAAAAGTTATCGTTAAAGTATTACTTTTATCAAACTAATATAGTTTTTTAGATATTTCTAGTGAAAATTAAAATTAACAATTAAAGATAAAATTACAAAAAATCATATTTGAAAAAAAACCTTCTTTCATTTCGAAATATTCTAAAAAAAATCAAAGGGATGTATTCAACCAAATTCTTAGAATGTTTTGAGATTTAAAGTATTTTAGGTGATTTTGAGGAATTGTTATAACATCTTCATAAATTTCACATAAAATCATATGAGATTTCACCATCCATGTATCTATATATAATGTTTTTAACCCTGACCCGGACAACCAGATCTACTAGGTCACCGGGTCATTGCGTGAACCGTGGGTTGACCGTGAGTCGATATGTTACTAGACTTTTTAAATATATATTATACATATATAAATTTTTAAATATAAAATTATATCCAATTTTAACAAAATGTTTAACAAATTTTAAAATTATGAATATAATTTTTATTTAAGCGACATGATAATTATTATTTTTAAATGATAGAGCAAAATAAGTAGAATTATTTATAAAATTTTAAGTTTAATACCAAAATATTAATAAGTTAAAATTCAAATTAGACGAAAATAAAAACATTAAAATAATAATATAAATGCTAATGATGAAATATAACAAATGCATTATATCAACGAATCTTGACACCCTCTATATCATTTTCTTCAACCAACATAATAAAATATTAATCAAGATCTAAAAAAATTACAAATCACGTACTTTAGTTAATACATTATATACAATTAAAAGAAATATCATAACTATTAATCAATATTTTAAATTATACCATAAGATTTTTCTATGTTTCTCTACTTATCATTGTTGGGATATGAAGGTTCTTTTAGAACCCAAATCGGTTTAACCACAAGAGTTCCGGATTTTAAGTGGGTTTTACAGGTTTAATATATGGGGTTTTCATCTAACTCGAACCGAAATAGTTACCGGATTACCGAGTTTTCTGGTCCAGCCGCGGGTCCGGACCGGGTTTCAAAACATTTGTAAAATCATTAATTGAGTATATTAGTTTTTGAGTTGTAAACTAGTGTTGGCGATGAAAAATAGTGTTGTAAACATGAGTAGTGTAAGTTTTAGCAATTACATAATTTCACATAAAACCATATGAGTTTAAGATTTTAACTGCATTGTAAAATCTTAATGTTATTGAATCATGAATTTATTTATTTTTTATTTTTTTTGTTATCCGGAAGAAAATATCAGGCCTTAAACTCAACACTGATCCATTCAGCCCAACTTCTTTTCGCACATGTGGATTGGGTGGCATATATTAAACATTGGTGTTTTAGTGATTCAAATGTATTTTAGGGAATATGTTTGGCTAAACATACAAATTGAATCCTGAGGATTGTCTTGAAATTTTATACATAAAAACATTATTTGATTTTTAAGAAACCATTATACGATTTTGAACAAAACATTATACGAAATTATCAGAATCTATGACATAATAAATTTTCCAATCATCATTACTATAACATAATATTTTTTTTTAACATTACATAACATTTTTTCGATTATAAAAAATCATTTTATTAATATCTTAAACTTTAACAAGTAGGATACGGAATACCACACAATTTTAACGCAGTTTTTGCTTGTGGGGAAACAACATATTGACGAAGAACTGGGTTCTTAATGAAATCACAAAAACATGGTTGTTGTGCTTTAAGTTTTCCGCAACACTGAGCTGATGGTTGACTTCCAACAATTATGGCTGGTACACATCCTGTGATCTCAATGTCAGTGCAAGGCGGTCCAGTGGAATCCACAACCACGGTCGATTTGATCGAAGCTACGCATGACAGGAGGACTATAACGTAGGCGATGAATATTAATGTTGTAAACTTCATCATGTCTCTAAACTCTCGTGAGTATCTCTCTACTTGAATTGAGTATGTGAGATTTTGAGTTGTGTGTGTTCCTAGAGATGGTGAGATATATGATGATATAGGTTATGATATATATATATATATAGGAGAGGATATGAGCTTGTAATTAAAAATGTGAGATTGAGATTTTGTCTCAATATAAACTTAAATGTAGATGATTTTATATATACATGTGCCATGTGTTATTCTCAAAACGTAAATTTAGAATTGTAACAATGAGAATTAAGGTAATAGCGAAATTATATATACCATTCTTACAAACATTAGTTAGAAATGATTATTTAGATATTGGGAAAATATATATGCTGGCCTTAGGAATTGGAAAAGAAAGATTTGTTAAAAACATATAGTGTATTTATCTATATAAAATAAGAATTAATTTAAGACATTCTGTATGATCCAAAAATTGTAAATAGAAAATCATATATATGATATCCAACTAAAATCATCTGAAAATATACATTCAAGATTAAAATAGTAAAGGATTTTTGAAATAGGGAAGTACATTAAATATCTGCAAATATTCATAATTAAAAGCATATCTAAACTGATTTTTTTGCAATAAGGGAATTTTAAGTAAATTATCTAAAGTATTCTCTTACAAATCTGAAAGACTAAACTATTAAAATACAGATAAACATTATATTTTCAGTTGAACTCGTAAGATCATACCTTAAGCTTTTTTCAAAACTTAATAAACCAGTCCAATCCTTAATAACACCGAATTTAGATTTAAACATATAGTGAAATGGATATTTTGAACTGAACATGTCTGGGTTAGAAGATTTAATTCGCCCGGTCCAAATTATGCCAAAAATATTATGGCTCTAATTGGTGACCACTAAAGAAACAAAAGAAATTATGAAGAATAAGAATTAGAGGAATGAAGAGGAACAAAATTTGAGAAATGAAAGGGAATTGTAAAAAAATGTGTTGTTCCTTTTGTTCCTCCTCGAATTTGATTATGAATATTTTTGTTCAATAATTCTCTGCAGAATGAAGAATGGAGAGGAACGAAAAGGAATCACAGAAACCAAAAATTCCTTACAAATGGTGTAATTCAGTTAATTTAAAAAACATAATCATTCACATTTGTTTATACTTTAATAAAAAAAACAATTAACGTTCCAAAACTGGATTCTAATCATAAAGTAACTGATCCAACAACTGGATATATCCAACTGGATGGCTTCCAATTTCTTTTAAAATTTAAGACGATGGATCACAGTTAAAACATTTTGTTTTGTCAGCTTAGTGGCAAATGTAAGATCAATATTTATAAAATACTACGGAATTAACAATTTAACCAAGTAAGTACATAACGTTGAGGAAATAGATAAGATTTAAGAATGAAGGCGAAATATGATCTATTTCCTTAACTCAAAGAATCTCTCGTAGTGTGACAGCTTTTTATAGATTCATGAGTGACAGGATACAACCACAGAAAACCATATCCCAACACTGGATCATGTATCTAACGAACATAGTAATCTACTATACTCTCGAAATACATAAAGAAGTACCTTCAGAGGTAAGAGATTGCTAGAGAGAGGTTTGTTTGCTGTGTGAAAGAGAATTTTCAATGTCACCCTTAAAGCATAGGATGCATCTATTTATAGTGAGTAGAAAGTAATCTCAAGAGGTAAGAGTTTTGATAAGTTCAAAAGTCCAAAACGTTTTTGTCTTTAACACATCATTAGTGCAGACTTTAACACACCACCATTAGTGCTCAAAAATCCAAAACGTTTTTGTCTTTAACACATCATTAGTGCAGACTTTAACACACCACCATTAGTATGTATTAGTATAAGACGAATTATGGCATTATCTATTGGTCAAAAAGATAAGTCCATTCAGACATATATAGCCCACGAGGCCCACAAGCCCAAGAGCCACGAGCCACAAGCCAAGCCACGAGCACGCGCGCGTGCGTGCGTGTGTAGTTCTTCATCCTCTCTTTTCTTACTTCACTAGACTAATACAACTATTAGTCATTATATAAGCTACTTGGAATTTTTCCAAACTTTAGATGTGAGATATTTTCCCACTTAAGTTTATAAGTTTAATGAATCATTTTCATTTGCTTATGGGTTAAGACCCATTTCTTATTCACACCCATATCTTATTAAAGCCCAATTAACATTTTAATAAAATAATCTCCAACAGCAAAAGCCTTAGAGCCGAGGGTGTAGTAAAATCTACCTCAAATCCGACTCTCTCTCTCATTCTAGAGTTCGGTCTAAAGGATATCTACAAAAAATTTCAGGACATTGATCATGTTGCTTTATTTTTCTAGCTATTTTTGTTTTTATTCCTGTTTATTGGACTCCCTAGCTAAACCTTCATATACGCTCTGCTTGCCATGTTCTAAGTTAAACTTTGTTTTCGAGAGGTGATTATCAATGAATGAAATTGAAAGTTTAAAACAAAAATGTTAAACTTTGTTTTTAGAGGTCAATGAATAAAATTGGAAGTAAAAAAAAAAACTTTCAACCAATTAAGTTAAGATAAAATGTATGCTTAAGAGCCCATGTTAATACTATACCCTATTTGGGAATATAGTATGGATAAATAGTTTCACCAAACAACTTAGATAAAATGTGATGTGTAAAAAAAAAGTTAAAAACTAAACAAATAATAAAAAATCAAATTAGAATTTAACTTATCAGATACAAATCACTAGATCTAACAATGTTTTTTTTTTTTTTTTTTGCATCAACATTCACTTTTATTCATATCGGTTCAGAAAATCAAACCGAATTAACGTTATGAACATAATATATATTTTTACCTAAAACACGGGCCATCTACTCTTAAATTTAAACCGCGCGAAATGTGACGACTTTGATAATATTCAAAAGCCCCTTTAAGTTGGTTGAAAGTGGTCAAGTACACTACGCTGAGAACACCGACCAATCCACCGGGGAAGTAATTATCTTCACTAGGTCCATCGGGGAAGTAGTTATCTTCACTAGGTCCATCGAGTCGGTTAGAAAAGTAACTGAGGTCTGACTTTGGGTAATCAGGCACTTCATAGCTCAAATTAGTGCATCAAATTCGGAATGTAATGTAGAGAGACTCCTCGGCAAATTACTTGTTCCCAGAAGGTAGTCAGTATCATCCTTAACACAAACCCGTTCCAACCCAATTTTCTTGTCCGAAGCTTTCCACAAACCATCTATAAAACATTTTGTTCCGATCTAACAATGGTATATTGCAGATAAAAGAACAAAGACTAATCGGGGTTCTCCTAAGAATCAAATTTTCTCAAATCTTTACACACACATATATGAGTGCCGGTTAAATGAAATACAACTATATACAATACTCAAATATCCTTTGTATAATTTCTCCTGCAACATATTCATCTCCTATGCTCTGAGTTCTCAAGTCTTAACTTCGAGCAGGTGCATCCTACTGCCAATACAATCGAGACGTCTCTAAAAGTGTTTTAAGAGATGGTTGGTTCCAGTCCTACCTTGGACTTGCTTGGATTCAAAATCGTTTGTTCCAGAAGACTTCCCACTCTTCTTTCATTTTTGTTCTGTCACTTTGTTTTACTTTTGATCACAGTTTTCAATATATCATACGTTTTTAAAAAAATTATCTTTTGTATATATCCCATGAGAATTGCATCAAATGGGCTTGATATACCATGGCATAAATCATTAATGATTTGATACAAAGAACTAACTTCTGGGGTCATCATAGGCAACCTTGAAGCTTCGACCTTCAAATTAGTTATGAGCAATAGAGAGCATCACAAAGATCCTTTATAACCTACCTACACAAATGAAACTATATCCCACATCCAAAATTGAAAACAGATTTTATATATATATATTGAACCTCTCCACTAATTGTCAATTGATTTTTAGTAGAATGTTCATATATTTAACAATGTTCTCCATTAATTTCTTTTCTTTTTTTCTTTTATGATGATTTAGATAATGGACTAATTTCTTCTTCTTCTTTTTTGTTGTATGCAAATATAATCTTCACTAGCTTCTTATTCGTCAGTAGTCTATTAAAGTAACTTTCATGAACCAAAAAGTAATATTTAAAACAAATCATAACTTAAATATAACTACTGTAGATAGTAACAATGGAAACAATGAAACAGTTCACGAGGCTTCTTTTTCTGTTGTTATGTTTTTGTGTGTCTAGTCTTTCGACCGTTAGAAGCGAGAACCTCAAAGACATTCACGTGGTTCTTTGTTTAGCAATATTATGAGAGAAAAAAAAAAACATACTATACAACATGTGTTTCATTTAATTGGAATCATTTAAAAAACTCAGATTCCATTTGGTTTCATAAATGAAAAAGAGAACCAAATACCTAGGCCCAATAATAATAAGAAAATGGTATACTGCAAACCAAAATGGAACACCAACTTATATAATGCATCGAAAAAAAAGTTTTAAAAGATGTGTAAACCCAAAACTAAACACTAACTGGACTCAGAAGCCGGCATAACTACAAGCGGTCCAAGTTTAGGTTTGCAGCCGTTGTGACGTTTATTAATTTATCGGCCGTTAAATTTAGAAAAGTTCCAGTGATTCTAGTTGTAAGTGACTTGTTATTCGAGAGGAAGGTCAAGACTTTGCATTCTATATATAAATTTTTTAAAAACCGAACTATATACAGCTTCGATTTCACTTCGGGTATCGGATAATATCCGGTTTGATTCGGATATTCAATGCTCAAAAAAACTAAAATCAATCAGGTATTCTAAGCCATTTGTACCCGAATCGAACTGCCCATTTCGAATCGGGTTCAATTCGGGTTTCGGGTGCGATTAATATGCCCAACTCTAATCACGTTCTGGTACTAATCTACAAATATCTCAACTAATTTTAAAATAAATTGAACCAATTTCCTCTAAAACAGTAGGAAAATTAAGGCAACGGCTCTTAAATGACTTAATCTTACTAATATAACTATTAGAGGTAATAAATAAACCATTGGAAAAAAAAATAGACATTAAATTAAAAAGTGTCTTATTGGCCTTTTCTAATATGGGGAAATTTTATATATAGACATTTTTATCACTAATTGATTAGAAGTAGGTTTTTTAGTTTTAAGTGGTATATAATGACTGAAATAGCCTCATTTAATTATTATAATTATTTTTTTCAGATCTGTATTTTTTTTTTAAAACATCGATGATCGAACGTCGTCGGTTCTTCAGATCCGATACATAGACATCGTCGATTCTTCTAATCCAGTACATAAACATCATTGATCGACTATTTCGTGTAAATACCCATCGTCAATTGTAGTTTATTTTGTTTTCGTCGGTCAGGAAAAGTCCTGATTTTATTTCTGGATTATTTTATGTAGAATACATATTCTATGTAGAATGATTAGAATATATATTCTGCAAATTCAATTTTATAGAATAAGCCTTCTTTCTAATATCAACGTTTTATAACAGATTTAGAATTTCTATTCTTCGAATCGAGGTGTTTAGAAGTCATATTCTGCAAGCAGAATACGTATTCTGCTATGTCGGGTTAGGGGGATCAAAAAAATGTTGTAGAAATAGAGACATTAGACATTCTAAAAGGGATAGAGGTTTCTGTTATAATCTTCAATTAGAATACATATTCTACAACGTAACCTTCACTTAAAATTCAGATATAAAAAAAAGTTTGCACTTCCTATTGATTGAACTCGCGACCTTTGTTTGTCATAAGAGTTGTTCTTACCACTGTCTCACAGTGGCACTTCCGTTCATTTAGGAAAAACATTGTTATAAATTCATTACAAGTTTGGTTTTTCTTTTCAAATATTTATAGGGAAAAACCATATTACGGTATCTTCTCTACAAAAATTATAGGGTTGTGTCCCGGTTTCTATTTCTTCTCCACAAAAATCACAGGTTCGTTCAGATTTTCGAATATGGATTCGTTGCAAATCTATGTAATATGCGGTTCTTGGAGATTGTCTCGCAAGAACAGGTGGAAGTTTATCGCTGATGCAAAAAAAATATGGGAGGTTGATCACCTTGGAATCCACCTCTACTCGTGAAGATCTGAAAACAATGATGCTTGAAGACTACGACATATCACTTACCTCCCTTTATAGATGAATTGGTTAGTAAAATCGTAAAGAGCGAGAGATTTTGTATAAGTTAGTGTCAAGAATCAATTAGATGGCCGAAGATTTGAGAGAGATATGAGAGATCTAAATTTTCTTTTGAAAATCGCACAAGAGAAGAGACAAAGAGAGAAATTGGGTTTGTATGATCTAAAAGGGAACTGGTTTGGGGTTTAATTTCCGTTTTCTCGTTTATATGAAATGACTAAACCGGATTAATGTGAACCGGAAATCGGATAATGTTAAATTTGGTCAATCAAATAACTAAACCGGATTATTGTAAACTGGAAATCGGATAATGTTAAATTGGGTCAATCAAATGACTAAACCGGATTACGGTTTAAATATTTGATTTTAGGTTTAAAAGTTTGTGGTTTGTGGTTTAGGGGTTATGGTTTAGGGTTTGGGATAAGGGTTGAGGGTTTAAATATTTGATTTTGGGTTTTAGAGTTTGTGTTTTAGGGTCTTAATTATTTGATTTTGGGTTTTAGTGTTTGTGGTTTGTGGAGTTCATGGTTTAATGTTATAGTTTAGGGTGTGGTGTTTAGGGTTTAGGGTTTAAATATTTGATTTTGGTCATTTTTATCTCAAACTCCAAAACTTACTCCCAAACTTAATTAGGGTCTAACCTTAAACCCTTTAATGAAAGAACTAAAAACATAGTTATATGTTCTTGAGTAATCACACACAGGGTTATGAGTAATCACACATAGGTTCATAAGTTATTAAGATAGGTTCGTCTTTGATTAAGAATCTCAATTTTTCTTTTAACTTATAAACCGCCGATTAAGGGTGAGGGTTTACATATTTGATTTTGGGATTTAGGGTCTGACCCTTAACCCTAAACCCCAAACCCTATAACTAAAAATATATGTAATAAATTCGTTTATATTTTATATTTATTTATGTTTTGATTATTTATTTAAAAATATTTTATAAATAATTTTAACATTTTTTGTGCTCGTTTACAATTATTTACGATTCTAACTATTTATGTTTTTTTTTATTATTTATGTAATAAATATTTTATATAATTATAACATTTTTTGTGCTCATTTATATTTTTTGTTTGTTTGTATTTATTTATGTTCTTGATTATTTATGTAATAAATATTTTATAAATAATTATAACTAAAAAACCTCCCTTTGCAGAATCCCTGAATGCGAGTTCGAATCTAGAGGAAAACAATGTTTTGATTTTGGGATTTAGCATCGAAAGCATAGATAGCAACGTGTTTCATTATTGAACATAAGTGCCACTATGAGAAACCGTGGCAATAACCACTTTATGCTCGGCCAGAGATCACGAGTTCGAAACCCAGAAGTCTCAAAAATTTTATATCCGAATTTATAAGCAATTTTCACTTTATATTCTGCTGTATAATTACCAAAAGGAAAGTTAAACCTTCTAAATGATTCAGAGGATTCACTTTTTTCATTTAAAATTTTCACGACTAGATCTTTTAAGGGTATTTCAGTATTAAAAAAAACTAAAAAAATTATTTTTTATTAAACTTATAAAAAAAAGCTACTTCTAATCAATTAGTGAAAAAATCGTTTTTTTAGAATTTCCCCTCTAATATAATTACGATTGAGAGATTTAACTAAAAAAACCGTTGGAAATATAGACAAAATTAAATCAAAGAATGTCTTATTGTCTCACCATCCTTAACGGTGGCACTTGCAATCCCACACTTGATACAAATGGCAAAGTGTAGTGTTAAAAACTCTCTTTACTCAGACTTTTTCTTTCAGCCACGTTTCTCACATTCTTCCCTAGTTATGAGAATTAAATGATGAATGACATTATATTTATTACTATGCCATTCTACTTTTTTTTTTTGTGAGAGCCTCATTTTGATCATTTTCACCTAAATCCTATATTGGACTGTTAAAATAAATAGCGAATGAGAAATTGGTTTTAACCAAATGATAAATTTGAGAAATAAAAACCACTTTGAGATCTGTTTTATCGTAATTTAGTTTGATCTAAATATTAAATTATGGGCTGAAAACAATTTTTCTATAAATTAATAATTAATGTTATCTATATTATTTTTAATAAATTAATAAATTGTAAAAATCATCATTTAAAATTTGTAGAGATTTTACTGTATATTACACATATTATAGATTTTTTTTTTGGGTCAACATACACCATGTTATAGCATGGTCAACTATGTAGTGGCAGACAAACGAAAAAACACACACACAAACTTCAAAAGAATCACACACTGTGTTCCCACTATCCTACAAACTTCCAGTCCGAGGTTTGAGACTGTTAAAAAGATGTTATATATAATAAACCCAAAGATATAAATAAACGAACCTAAACAAAACCAAACTAAAAATCACACTCTGTTCCCACTAACCTAAAAGGAAACCCAGTCACATTAATTTGCCAAATAACGCGTTAATTTTTTAATTTTCTAAAACGTCACTCGATTTTTCTTTTCCCGGAAAAACATCAGTAATTGATTGAACATATAAAGGGCAAAAAAGTCATTCACTCCCACCGATAAAAAACCATTCTCCTCTCTCCTCTCTCGCTTCACTCACTCTTCCTCCAAAATATCCTCAAAAGTCTCTCATTTTCTTCTCCGGCGAGCGACGAGGGTTTTTAGATTTTGAAGAAGAAGAAAGTTTAACATAAAAAAAAAAATGGAGAAGAAGCAAGGTTTTTTCTCAGCACTAAGAGAAGAAGTTAAAAGAGGACTTTCACCATCTCGGTCTCACTCAAAACCACGTTCTCGCTCCGCAAGCCCTTCACGCTCCACTACTGCTCTTCTCTGGGGTCGCAAGAAACTCATCTCCGCCTCCTTGTCCCAACCCGACCCTGGAATAGGAAGATCCGGTAGTTTAAGACCCGTTTTAGAAGGTCCTGATTCAGACAACTATGGATTAGGAACAGATTCGAAACGACTCGGGTCCGGTTTGGGTCATTGGGTTAAAGGTCAATTCTCACGTCCTGCTCCCTCCGTGACTACCTCCTCGAGTGCTGCTGCTTCTCGGAGGTCCGATTTGAGATTGCTTCTTGGTGTCTTAGGAGCTCCTCTTGCTCCTATTCACGTCCCTTCTTCTTCTTCCTCTCATCACCTCTTGCTTCAGCTCACTATCAAAGATACCTCCATCGTTAGTCTCTAGATCTCGCTGCTCCACATTTTTTAGATTTTTTTTTTTATTAAAAGATTTGATTTTTGGAATGTATTTGATACATATTTTATTCCGAAAATACAATCTTGGATTGGTTGGTTCAGTATTGTCATTATCTGGTTGGGATTTGATTTTTTTAAAAATATTTGTTTCACTGATTTGTTGTTGTTTACTTGTAGGAAGCATCATCTGCGCAGTATATACTCCAACAGTACACGGCGGCTTCAGGTGGACAGAAGTTACAGAATTCTATTAAGAATGCTTATGCGATGGGTAAGGTTAAGATGATAACTTCAGAGCTTGAGACTCCTACGAGAAGTGTTAGGAATCGGAATGTACCGAAATCCGAGACTGGAGGTTTTGTTCTGTGGCAGATGGATCCTGAGATGTGGTATGTTGAGCTTTCAGTTAGTGGGAGTAAAGTTCGTGCTGGTTGTAATGGGAAGCTTGTTTGGAGACATACTCCTTGGCTTGGTTCTCATACTGCTAAAGGACCCGTCAGGCCTCTTCGTCGTACACTTCAGGTTAAAAAAGCGAAAAATAGTGAAATTTGAGCGGTTTTGTGATTGTTGACTTTAATGATTTTGTGTTGGATGTGATTTAATCAGGGTCTTGATCCGAGAACGACTGCAGCTATGTTTGCTGAGTCGAAGTGTGTTGGTGAGAAGAAGGTGAATGGTGAGGATTGTTTCATTTTGAAGCTATGTACTGATCCTGAAACGCTCAAGGCGAGGAGTGAAGGAGCAGCGGAGATTGTGAGACATATCCTTTTCGGTTACTTCAGCCAAAGAACAGGACTTTTAGTTCAAATGGAGGATTCTCAGTTGACCCGGATACAATCTAACGGTGGTGATGCTGTGTACTGGGAAACCACGATCAATTCGTCTCTAGAAGATTACAGACCAGTGGAAGGAATCATGATTGCTCACTCTGGACGCTCTGTTGTTACCCTTTTCAGATTCGGGGAAGTGGCAATGAGCCACACTAGGACCAAGATGGAGGAAAAATGGACCATTGAAGAAGTGGCGTTCAATGTTCCTGGTCTGTCTCTTGACTGCTTTATCCCGCCGGCTGATCTAAGGACTGGTTCTCTAACCGAAGCATGCGAGTACTCAGAACAAGAGGAGAAAGGGAAGAGCTCGATTGCATTGGCTGCAACAGCTCATAGAGCTAAAGTTGCAGCTTTAGAGAAAGGAAGCTTTGACAAGAATCCGGTTTGGCATATCGATGTCTAATCAGGAAGGAAGATGCAGTCTGTTTATAAATAGTGCTGGTAACAACAACAACTCGAGCCTTGAAATCAAACTAACCTAACCCCTTCTGTTTAGAGTATTAGGTGGTCGATTACACGATTGTTTTCGTCCAGCTTCGTTTTCTTTTTTCTTTTGTTTTGTCACCTTCAATGTTTTTGAGGAAGGTGATAGGATTGATTTGCAAAAATAGTGGCGGCAAGAGAAGGAGAATTGCTGCTCATATGTTATATTTGAATTTCAATCTATGGAAAGCTAATTGTTAGTAAGTTAAAGTTGTCTATATCATCACCTTTCATTTTCTCTGGTTTAAAACCGAACTTAAACCGAATCCAAGTTGTTTGAAAATTTGAATCATATATGGGTTTAATGTTGTTGAAGACATGAAACTGATGTGATAGCAAAAGAATTCTAGACATTCTTAATGTAATGTATTGTTTAATTCAGTGGTTAGAGAGTGAGTTGTGTTAGGTACCAATATAGAAAAGTGATGTAAATGGGATTTTATGAAAGGAATTGAAGATGGTGATTATGGAGAAAGGGGTCCATTTTTCTGCTTTTTGGTAGCAAAAAATAGCTTTTGTGCAAACATCAACAATTCGCAACTGTCTTCTCTTTTTTGCATTAACTTTCTCTTAAAGCTATACATTGATTGCATCTTTATATCCTCAACTTAGACATATGTAAGCAAAGAAAAAGACATGTAGCATACATGGATGTAAGCCAACGACGTCGTTTACAGAACAAAGGGGACCTGAAAACATTTCCAGATTAAGGTAATCAACAAAGTTGCTAGTTTCAATCTCAAAACTCAACTCATTGGAGAAAGTCTTTAATAACCAACAAAGCATTCAAAGAGAGAGAGAGGGAGATCACTCTAAAGATACTTAAAGATTCACAGAGAAAAATCCGTTACAAATACAAAGACGTCTCACAACAAAACACACTCATGGGAGGCTAAACTCATAGCTATTCAACCAAAACAAAGAACCCATTTTAAGGTTGTCTAGATCGCGAAGATGACAAGATGTGCACTTGGCTATGGTTAGGTAAAGATTCTATTTACAAGTTCACTATTCCTTAGCTATGGCTCTACGGCAATATGGGCAATCTCCACAAGCTCTAAGCCAAGGGATTAAGCAAGAAGAATGGAAACTATGGGTACAAGGTAAAGATATAAGCGTGTCGCCTTTCGTGAAACTCTCTAAACATATACTACAATCTCTCATCTTGGTTTTAACTTCGGCTGAGTTATAAGTTTGCCGGTGTAAACCATCAATTGCATCTTGTGTGAGACCTTCTGGTTTCTTGTTGCAGGACACATGAAGCTCTTCTGGTTGAAAATTTGGATCCGCATAGAACGAATTCAACGAGGACTCTCTTTGATCCTCCTCTCCCAGCAAAACTCTGTTCCCTCGACTGAATAAAAGACAAAGTTGAAACTACATAAATTCAGTACTCACAAACTGTGAAAAGGAAACTTAACAACCTGAGAAACCTTAGTTCTACTTTAGAAACCCCGAAGATAACCTTAAATAATTAGACTCAAAAATGTTATTTTCAGTAACAAAACATCCTTCTTTTTCTATGGATGCTTGGTAACAAAATAGTCTTTATCAATCCTAACAAGAACCGAGTCCAAAGAATCTTGATCAGACAAAAAACTTAGTTCTCTTAGTTAACAACATACAGTTAGGCAACAACAAAAAATACCTAAGAAACCTTATTTCAATCTTAGAAACCCCGACGATAACCTTAAAAGATTAGACTCAAAAATGTTGTTTCAAGTAGCAAAACATCCTTCTTTATCTATGGATGCTTAGTAACAAAAAACTTAACTTGTTAGGCAAAAGTCTTTATCAATCCTAAAAAGAACCAAGTGCTAAGAATCTTGATCAGACAAAACTTAGTTATCTTAGAGAAATCTACACGCAAGTTCCCAAAAAAAAAACCCATTAAAGCTGTAGAGTGTAGAGTTAAGTAACAGACCTGTTATCAGACAGAGAAACACCTCTCAACCTTTCAAAGAGTCTTGCCCTTGCGAGCAGAACAGAACCAGGAAGCCTCTCGGATCCACTTACGTTTCCCAAACTATCACTCTGAGTTTCTAAATCAACACTATTCACACCTTGAAAGTTACCAACATGTCTACCACGTTCCTACAATAACAAAAATTAGCTAATTTCAGATTAACAAAGGAGCAAGAGTTTTCACAAATCTTAATCCAAAAACTGTGAAAATGATTACAAGATGGTGACAAAACCGTCGGAGACGAGGTGGTGGTCTTGCCAATCCGTTGGAATCATGACGGTGACGACGATGATGATGGTTATGGAATCGATTAAGAGAAGAGTCGGATTCAGAAACCGGGTCGGATCTACCCGGACGTGATCTTCGTGTAGAGAAGAGTTCGGATGCGCTCGTCATGCACCGATGGTTTGATGAAGAGGCAGAGATTTCGCAGATAACGATGAGATAAGAAGAGAGACAGAGACAGAGACAGAGAGGGGAGATGAAATTGCGAGGAAAAGTAAAAAAGTTAGAAAGTTGACCAGTGATGACGTCATCCCCACTCGTTATTGTCTGAATCTCGTCGGAATGTGTTTTGTCTGTCTGAAGTGGAAGACAAGACATCTTTCGAATAATGATGTCGTGTTGAAAAGGCCCAAAGTGATTGGGCCTTATACAAAAGGTATACAAAATGTTCTGTTCGGTTTTGATAAAGTTTTATTTGAATTACAAGGGATTGATGTGCGCTTGATGTGTTTTTTTTTTGTCAACATTTTCATTGAAATGGTTAAGATCTTACAAAGAGAGGTCCAAACCCGTTTACAAGCCCATACAAAATAAAAATAAAGCCCAAGAGCAGTAAAACAGAACACGGGAAAGAGACTGAAGAAGACGTGTTTGTTTCATGAGATTTCCAATCTCGACGATTAGCCGCCTTGTTTCAGATCTTCGACAAGCCTTTCTTGTAGATCCAAACCAGAGCCTTCTTTAAGTCGCCAGAATACTTCTTCACTACCTGTGATCTCAACAACTGGGGCGTTGGAGAATTTTTTGGTGTGATAACCTTCCGGGATGAGTTTCCCAATTTACTGAGAAACTTGTGACAGGAAGAAAGAAGACCCAGAATCCGATCAAATCTAAAGATCAATCGGAAGACAAAACCGACACAAATACACACAAAAGTGGCCGGATCTTGGAACCGGTCGAAACCGGAGATCGAAACCGAACAAGTTCGGAGTCAAAAGTCATAAGACTTAGCTCAAATTAGCAAGAAGAAAGAAACTTGAAACAAAAGAAAACTATGTACATGGCACAGAGGCGGCTAAACGCCGATCTCTGGCCTAGATCTGAGAATTTGAGTTTTTTGTTATGGAAGAAACGAGAGAAAGATAAGATAGAGAGGTTAGAGAGATAAAAAAAATTTGACACCGCTTGATGTGTTAATTTTGTGTTTTTCGTTTGTTTCCTGAGATAATACTATTTTAATTTTTTTTTTTGTAATTGTAGTATAGTTTCGGAACATTTTTCTCATGTTATTTTACGGATTTTTATGATATAGTCTTTATAATTTACTATTTGATAGTATATTGTATGATCGTAAATTTGATATAGTAAAGTTTTTTTATTATTATATCTACCCCACATCATTTTGCTAAGATTTCTAATCACTTTTTTAGTTTGCGGTCATAATTTCTGTTTATTTATAATTTTAATTATTATATTTACTGATATAAATCTTGGTTAAGTCGTTTATTATTTTTGTTTGATAAGATAATTAATTATCTTTAAATGTGGTAACTAATATCCTATTAGAAATTAAAATAACTTTTTTTTTCTTACCACCGTGAAAATTTGAAATTGCTAAGCATTTTGATATTTGTAGTTATTTTTACGATCAAAATTTTCATTTTCGACATATTTAAATTTATTCAATATACGTAGCCTGAGACTTCAAAAGATTGATTGCCTCTATAGTCATTTTTCATTTATTTTTGTTATATTCTTTCCGTGAGTTTGAAGATTTTTTCCCTTCCTACGTTGTTTCATTTAACCGAAGAGTATTGGCAGTATATTGATATATGAATATCAAATAAACTGATATTATATATTTTTTTCTTTCAATCAATTTGTACTTTATCTTAATATTTAAATATATTGACATGAACCTTCATTAATTTAATAATTTATGATTTGTGTAATATAAAACAATTAAATGTTTATATATATATATATATATATAGCATAGTATTCTCAATAAAACTTAGTTTTTCTTTTTAATAACCATCAATTGTGAAATGGTTGCCAATTTTTTAATATTGATGGTTAATATTTTTATTTTGTAAAATATCTAATATGTTTTATACGATTAAATGCTTTTGTTATCAGAGAATGTCATTCGAAGTTTCAAGATATCTTTCTCTCTTCCCAATTACATGAGTTAATATGATTTCAGTATGTATGATTTTTCAGTTATGTACCGAAAGAATTCAATATAAATATTCATTTTAAGTACTTAATTTTATATTTTTTATTGAATATTAATATGATTTCTACCCTTTTATAGTTGATATCATGGATGACTTTTAAAATTTCTTTTGTAATTAAATGTGAAACTAAAGAAGTAATTAATATTTGAAGTATATATATTAAATTAATTATTTTACCAAAATTAAATATTGGAATTATGTGGCACACATGTGGCTGATGATGTGTCATAACCAAAAGAGAGAAAAGCTAACTTTATGTATGTAGATTACATCGAAGGTAAAATTCCGTTGAATTCGGTTCAAAAGTCTCAAATTTGATTTGGTTTAGACTGGAAAAAACATTCCCAAATCCAAAATTTCAGTATGGTTTTCTCTCATTTGGATTGTTACCAAATAGTGAATTTTTAGTAGCAACTTTAACAATATGAGTCATATCAATATTTTTATTTCTAGAAACTTAGTATTCACTCTATTCTAAAATATCTAAAAATAGTGTCAGAAAATATGAATTAAGGAAGGAATGATTTAAATGTAGAATCATGATTGTGAGGTTTCTTATTGGATGGTGAGATTCCAATTCTTAACTGCAACACTAGGATTATAATTGGGTTTAATGCAAAAAAAAAACACTTCAACTCGATTTTTTTTGCAAGTTTACCCTCAAAGTTGGAAAAATGCAAAAAAATCATTCAACTCAAGTAAACCGTGTAAATAACCATTCAACTCAATTTAACCGTGCAATATAACCCACCGCTATATTTTACTATCCGAAAATGACACAAAAATTATTAAAAAATCAGTTTCGGTTTGGATTCAAACTCGCAATATATTGATATTCTAATAGGCCTGTAACCAATCATCTAAGGAAACATACAAGAGTAAACTATCTTAGATTTCTTTAATAGACTGTATTTGATTTTGAAGGAAATAAAAATTCTCATATGTGCCAAAAAAATTAAAAACTTATCTCTTGCGCCCACAGAGATATCCGGAGCAGAGATAGTCGACGAAGAAGGTGCTGAAGATTCAAGGAGCTCATCGTCAGCTTCGTCATAAAACAGAGGAGAGGAGTTGAGAGTATTATCCATCGAAAATGATGAAGGCAGAGATGGTCGTGAAGCAAATGGATACTCGTGTTCGCAAAAACAACATCACGGGAAACAGAAATAGAACATGTGTCGAGATTGTACGTACGCCAACCCTTCTTCCCAAAAGGGTATCTGAGAAAAAATGGATTTATGGCTTGTAGAGGCAAATTTATCACCACCGTGTTTTTGGTTATGAACATAACAAAGACATCCAAAGTTTCGAAGATGTGTTAACGGAGGAGGTCGATGATATAGCAATTCAAACGGAGTCTTGCGGTTAAGGACAACAGTAGGAGTCCGATTGATAAGGTAACACGTTGCCAAGACACAATAACTCCAGAACTCAGTTGGAAGAGAAGCTTGAAGTCTGAGCGCACGAGCCACATTAAGAAGATGACGATGTTTTCGTCTAACCCTACCATTTTGCTGCGGGGTTCCAACACATGATGTTTCATGTATGATTCCCTTTTGAGCAAAGAAAGAGTTTAAAACCAAGAATTCAGAACCATTATCACTCCTAATGGTTTTGACTTGAGTTGTAAATTGTCGTTCGACAAAAGCAATGAAATTTTGAAGATGTTTCGGTGCATCTTGCTTAGTAGGCAGCAGATAAATCCAGACTGCACGTGTGTAATCGTCGAGGATTGTGAGAAAATATCGTGAACCACATATAGAAGTAGTCCGGTAAGGAGCCCAAAGATCGCAGTGAACTAACTCAAAAGCCATAGTTGTTTTATTGATGCTTAAAGGAAAAGGGTCTCGTGTTTGCTTTGCCCGAATACAAACGTCACAAGACTAAAATAAAAAACATCACTAGTTAAATCTGAAAAACTCATCATCTCCAACGTTTTAGACGATGGGTGTCCAAGACGACAGTGCCATTGCTCCAACGAAGTTGAAATCGAAGCTTGTAACGTCGCCATGAATTCCATGCCTCTGAAGAAATATAATCCATTGAGTTGCTCACCCACGCCAATCAGGGTGCGTGTGGTGCGATCCTGAACAACACAAAGTCTATCAGATATCTGGAAAATACATCCATGATCACGAGTGAGCTGTGAAACTGATATAAGATGACAGTGCAGACCGTCAACAAAGAATACACTGTGCAGACTCAGAGAAGAGCCCATATAAACTTTCCCTTGTTTTGTCGAAGTAGTATATCGGCCATCAGGGAGTTTAATCAGCATAGGAGCCATATCATGCACATCACATAAATAATTAATACTCCCTGTCATGTGATTCGACGCGCCTGTATCAATAATCCAAGATTCAAGAAAGAAAGTACCTTTTAAAGAATCTCCCGAGGCAGAGTTACGCTCATTCGGTATAGATACTAATGTCGTCCATTGTTTATCTTCAAGACCGCTGAAACCTATACGATCTGCATCAGTAATGGCTGAAGATGGAGGTGCAAAAACGTGATGATCCCGAGCCGGTTCCCGAGGTCTACTTTTCGTAGGAGTGGGAGTAGGAAGGAGGCCAGAGGAGTTGTTGGTAGAAACATCACGGGAGGAGCTACCACGGTTTCTATTAGGACATTCATTGTACCAAGGTGGATATCCGATTTTCCTAAAACATGGCTCAGCCACATGACCATTGCGACCACATATAGTGCAAGTGACTGGACCATTACGAGTATCAAGAACAGAGGAGGGCTTTGATGGAGCTTGCGGTGAGTGTGATTTGGGGTGAGTTTGAACAGCAAAGCTCACACCATATGTTCTCTCTGCCTGCAACCGTGCCAAAGACTTTGACTATTCATCTTGGACCAGATAATTGTAGGCTTCGTCAAGAGAAGGCAGAGGAGTTTTGGAAAGAATGGAAGACTTGATTGTACCATATATTGATTCGTCGATGCCCATGAGAAACTGATGAAGCTTGTCTTCTTCGCATTCTCGGACAATATCCTCCATTGTTTTTCCATGTTGGTAATCAGCTAGGCTTGTCCAAAGCTTAGTCAACTCTCCATAGTATGATTCAAGTGGAGCACCTTGCTATCGGCAGTTAGCAAGTTCCACTTTTAATCGTTGGACTCTTTGTCCATTCTTCACAGCAAACCGCTTTTGGAGTTGAGTCCAAAGAACATGAGCATATTCTGTATGAGCAAGGGAAGTAGTAGACCATGTTTCATCCATAGTGAGTCGAATCCAGGAGAGCACCAAAGCGTTGTTTGCACACCAATCATCATAATCATCTGAATCTTGAGATCGTTCTGGTATTGTACCATCTGCAAAACCGGACTTCTTACGTGCTTTCAAAGCAACACGCAAGTTTGATGACCACTCATCATAGTTGTGTCCGCGCAACAAAGGCTTAGAGATGAGAGTACCGAAATTATCTCCTGCAGTAAGATCATAGGAAAAAATCCGTCTTTGCAAGTCTTCAATACGTACTTTGCTTGAAGATTTGGACACACCAGAGCTATCCTTTGAAGGAGTTACGTCTGCCATAGTGACAGAGTTTTGTCACGAAGCACAAAAGAAGAAAAAGAAGAGGAGTAAAAATACAAACGATTTTGTAGAATGAAGATCACAAGATTGATAGCTTAGAACCGAGTTGTAGTTGGTTCAAATTTGCTCTGATACCATGTCAAGAACCCTAGAGAGTTGTGAAATAGGTTTCTTAGATTGATATAACATTGAGGCTGTGCTTTATATACAAAGAACGATATACATATGGACATAAACCTAGGCTATTACATTGAGGCCCACATAGGGGCCTAATAAATTTTTATTTCTTTCAGAATCAAATATAGTCCATTTAAAGAAATCTAAGATAGTTTACTATTGAATGTTTCCTTATATTATTGGTTACACGCCTATTAAAATACCAATATATTGCGAGTTTGAATCCAAAGTGAAACTGATTTTTTAATATATTTGTGTTATTTTCGGATAGTAAAAATATAGCGGTGGGTTATATTGTACGGTTAAATTGAGTTGAAGAGTTATTTTGCACGGTTTACTTGAGTTGAAGGATTTTTTTTTGCATTTTTCCAACTTCGAGAGTAAATTTGCAAACAAAATCGAGTTGAAGGGTTTTTTTGCATTAAACTCTTTATTTATTTGTTTTTGGTATTTTTTCGGAGGCATTTTTAATTGGAATATTTTGCATATGGTCACATGATATAGTGATTTATGGATCAGATTAACGGGAGCTTCTAATCTAAGTGATCAGATCATGTGTGTTAAATTACAATTCCCTGTTAATTAATACTAATCAATCCAAAGCTGTTGTTTAAAGTTGCATAAAACGACACTAGCATTTGATTAGTATACTAGTTGCAGCGGGTCCCAGTTGCAGCATACTAGTTGATTCAAGGGGAAATTGCTAAAAATAACCCAAACATCTTCAACAAATACAAAACTAACCTATCAATAAAAATTCTTATAAAACTAACTTCTTCTATCTTTTCTATCCTTCTCAATTCTATATATTTACATTTGTGCCATTTATTTAATTTCCAAATAATTACACTTGTGCCATCATCTTCTTCCCTCAACTTCCAACCACCATTTTTATGATATCTTTTAATTCACTCAACCACAAAATTTTGGATCCATCTTTCTATCTCTTATCAATATCTTTCTATTCTCTTATCCAAATTTTTCTCAATTTTAGTTTTTTCAAATTAAAAAAATGAAGATTATAAACTTGCTAAACACGATTTAAAGTGGGTGTAGTGTATAACATCTAATAGGATCGAAACATAAACAACCCAGATCTTAATCTAAGGTAATTTTCCAAATCCTTGAGTTTTCTAATTTTTACATCTATAAATTCCGATTTTTCCATGTTGTAGATGTATTTACAAGGCAGACTTCCTGGGAAGTCTGCTATATATAGTTATGAAGTAGATTTCTTGGGTGTAACATCTAATTCAGGGCAAACTTCCTCGGAAGTTTGCTTTTTAACTATAGATTACAAAGAAAACTTCCTCGGAAGTTTGCTTTGTATACATATATAACAAAGCAAGCTTCCTAGGAAGTGTGCTACGCAAATATATTTACGAAGTAGACTTCTTGTGAAACTTGCTTTGTAACTTGATTCATTGCAAACTTCTTGAGAAGCCTTCTTTGTAAGTATAGATTACAAAGCAAACTTCGCGAGAAGTACATATTATGTATACCCATATACTTTTAAAACCAATAAGTGTATTTAAAGA
>OVAP01001586.1:0-23066 GCA_900406295.1 Aurinia saxatilis | reverse complement strand
ATACTATCAAATGGGTATAACGATTTGTAATAACAGATTTCAGCATGCAATGAAATAACTGTTGACAAAAAAAAAAAACCAAATGAAAAAAAAAAAAAAACTATAATATATGTAAATATTTGTTACACAAAGAAGGATAAAAAAGTAAAAGCCATATTTTTGCCCTTAACTGGTAAACGTATATATACGACTTTTTGTCTCTCTCTCCCTTCTCAACAAACACGAAGACTCTGTTCTTCTTCTTCTGTCTGTAGGGTTTCACTTTCCCCAGAATATATTACAGAACCATCTTCATTTCCGATTGATTTCATCTTTATCAAATCCATATTAGTTTGATTCAGGATTAGATTTGGTTGATTCGTTTCTCTTCTACACTTTTTTTTTCTTTTCAATTTCTTCGGTTTAGATTTGCTTAGAGGAATCACAGAACCTTGATTTAGCAATTCGATTTACGTTTTTGGTTATCGGTTTAGAGAGAATCCAGTTTGCTATTTGGATAGATTTGATTGAATTTGTTGCAAATTGCAATGGACCTAAATGCTTCACCTCAACCCGAAGAAGACGATGAACCTTTCAGGAGACGTCGCGAAGATCGAATGGAATCTGCAGTTGAAATTGCAAGACGGGTACATTACCAAATAATTAATTGTAGTGTTTGAATCTATAGTTCTATAGAATATATGTTACTTATATAAGTTATAATCATATTCTTCTTGTTGTTACATTTCGTTTCTAGGAACGTGAAGAGAGAAGGAAAAGAATGAAAGTAGAGCCATCTCGTAACTCTAGGCCAGTTTATCGTGATCAGTATAATCCAAATAGAGATGCTAGAGTTTATGATAAAAGCAAGCTTCCTCAAGGTAATAATGATGTTCCTCCACCTAAAGATTTTGTTTCCTTTAGGTTCAATGGTTTCATATAGTGTGGTTTTGACAGGTTGGTTAGATTGTCCTGGTTTTGGTATGGAGATTGGGTGTATTATTCCGTCGAAGGTGCCTCTTAGTGAATCTTACAATGAACATGTACCTCCTGGCAAAAGATACTCTTTTAAACAAGTGGTTCGTAACCAGAGAATAAATCAAAGAAAAGTACGTTTTTGATGCATTGTTTCAAATATATTTTTTTAAGTCTGTCTATGATTTAAGTTCACGAGTGTATTTATTCTGGCTTTTGCAGCTTGGTCTAGTTATTGATCTAACGAATACAACTCGGTATTATTCTACACTAGATTTAAAGAAGGACGGCATCAAACATGTTAAGGTGAATGAATTGAATACATGTTGTTTTTTTATGTTTGTAACGGCTGATTGTTTTATTGGATTGTTTTATCTTCTTTTTGTTAAGGTGAATTGAATTGAATACTAGCGTTAGCGGATTGTTTTATCTTCTTTTTGTTGTTATAGATTGCATGCAGGGGTCGTGATGCCGTGCCAGATAATGTGTCTGTAAACACATTTGTCAATGAGGTACTTGTTTTATAATTCATAATTCTAGTCCTCTTAATTGATAGAAAAAATGTTCAGTTCACTTGAAATTGTATTAGTTTCCTAATTGACGTACAACCTTTCAGGTTGTTCACTTCATGCTTAATCAAAAACACACAAAGAAGTACATTCTTGTCCATTGTACGCATGGGCATAATCGGACAGGCTTCATGATCGTTCATTATCTTATGCGCTCTATCCCGATGATGACCGTTACACAGGTTCATTTTTTTTTCCACATTTCTACTAGGACACTCGTTGTATAGATCTTTATTAGAATGAATTTTTTTAACCTTTGTGTGTCTTTTGGCAGGCATTGAAGATGTTTTCTGATGCTCGCCCACCTGGAATTTATAAACCGGATTATATTGATGCTTTATACAAATTTTATCACGAAATAAAGCCTGAAAGTGTTATTTGCCCATCAACTCCTGAATGGAAGAGGTCTGCGGATCTTGATCTTAATGGTGAAGCAGTTCAAGATGATGACGATGATGATGCTCCGTCTGTCCCTGTACAAGTAAGTATGGTGCAAGTGCTTATTATACATTTAAGGTCTTAAGTTTAATACATATTTACAGAAATATTTCATCAAATGGTAGATACTATGATCACTTTTTAGTTCTCGCTTTTGAGTCAATTTATTTGGGTGCATTTTAAGTCATTACTGGTTCATATTGCCTTTTCTTTCTGTTTTTTGTTTCAGGAAAATAATCAGGAGAATGTAAAGATGTCAAATGATGACGTTTTGGGTGATGAAATACCACATTATCAGGAGGAAGCTTATCGACAATTCTGCTATAAGATGCTTATGATGAATGTTGGGGTAGGAATTTAAAATTCTTATTTGTTATTCCTAGTTTTTTTTTTCTCTATGTATATATTTGTTCCTGTATGTAGTTTTTCATTAAAAGATGCTAAATGTTTGTTGAGACTAATGCGATAGTAAGCTTCGGTGATTGGAAATGATTTGATCTTAATCATTTAATAGAATTAATATTTTCTGATCCAGGGAAGAGGATGTACGCAATTTCCAGGTTCGCACCCTGTATCCTTAGACAGGTTTGATTCTCTGCTTTACTTTTGGTAACTCCGGTACTCATTAGTCTTAGTTTTCCAATGTAGTCTAATCTTATGCTTTTGAATACTTTACTTTATGCAGGGAGAGTTTGCAACTTTTAAGGCAGCGGTATTATTATGCGACATGGAAGGCAGATGGAACCCGTTACATGATGCTGATAACTATAGATGGGTGCTATTTGATAGATAGGAGCTTTAAGTTTCGAAGGGTACAGATGCGTTTCCCTTGTAGGCATCCAACTGAAGTGAGTAATTTTTTGTCATTGTTTAGAGGCCATTTGTGTCGATATCTAAGACTTGTATATTTACCGAACTACTTGGTTTTGGGTTTTAGGTGCATCATTACACTTTGCTTGATGGAGAAATGGTTATAGATAATGCGAATGATGAAAATGGGCAGGCGAGGAGGAGGTACCTAATCTATGATTTGGTAGCAATCAACGGCGAATCACTTATTGAGGTAGGAAATGTCACTAAATGAGTTCATTTGTGCAAGATCTTAGTATTTAGTATTTATATAACTGATTGAGTATGTGCCTGTCGTTTTTACTCTGTATATAACGTACGATTGATTTAAAAATGAACCAGCGAACTTTTAGTGAAAGATGGAATATGCTGGAGCCTGAGTTGATCAAACCTCGTAAAGCTGATGGGCATAAAAGTCACTGGTACAAATACGACCTGGAGCCTTTTGGAGTGAGTTTCATATTCCGTCTCATGCCATATGTGCCTTGTCCTTTGTATAAACTGTTGGTAAACTTTTGTTGTTACGCAGG
Source organism: Aurinia saxatilis (assembly GCA_900406295.1). Classification (NCBI taxonomy): domain Eukaryota; kingdom Viridiplantae; phylum Streptophyta; class Magnoliopsida; order Brassicales; family Brassicaceae; genus Aurinia; species Aurinia saxatilis. The sequence continues at coordinate 19,726 of OVAP01001586.1, read as the reverse complement.
TCCGGGTAAAGGGTTTTTGGTTACTCTCTACCGTTGAGAAGCTTTTGAAGACTACCATTCCTTTAATTTCTCATGAATCAGATGGCCTAATATTTCAGGTAACTAGATGATCTTTATATATGTCCGAATAGATACGTTTTAAGATTGCACTTCTTGAGCTGACATGTGATGGGTTATGTGGACTTATCATAGGGTTGGGACGATCCTTACGTTCCACGAACACATAAAGGTCTTCTAAAGTGGAAGTATGCGGAAATGAACTCGGTAGACTTTCTGTTTGAGAAGGGTGAGGATGAGGGGCGTGAAATGCTCTTCTTATATGAAAGAGGGAAGAAGAAGCTAATGGAAGGATATACGGTTGAGTTCAGAGACGATTCGGACCCGTCAAGTTACAACGGGAAGATTGTAGAGTGTTCATGGGACAAGGATAAAAAAGTTTGGGTTAGCATGCGTATTAGATTTGACAAAAATACACCAAATGATATCAATACCGCTCGCAAGGTCAGTTGAACAATTTCTACATTTCAATCGCTTTTATCAATATTGATGTCTCTATGAAAAATGTGATTTTTGCTACTTGTGTTTGTGAAAAAACAAAAATAGGTGATAAAGAGCATAGATGATAACATCACTGAGGAGGTTTTGCTTCAGGAGATCAAAGAGATAATTCGTCTCCCAATGTATGCAGACCGTATTCGAAGTGATAGTCGTCAAGTCGGACGCCGCAAGTAGAAACTAGTAAACTTTACATCTTCAGTGAGTCTTTTATTACTCTTTGAAATCAGTTTTATGAATATTGGGGTTTATAGTTTTAAAGGTTTTTTCTCTCTTATACATACACGCATACAGCTAAATCAATTTGTGGAACAAGAAGTAATTTGCTTTGCTTTGTAATAGTCAATGACCATTTCATTAAATTAGTTTTTTCTTGTTAAATCCATGTAATTAATCGTTATAGTTCGTGATCACATCTACATTATAAATCACCACACAATTATCCTCCTAGTGTATGTATTAATAGTTAGAGAATGCATTTGAATCTGATATGATAGTCTATGCATTATATTTACATTTTGTAATATTAAGATACACATCGATTATTACATGGTTTTTCAGACAAATGATTTCCATTATTCATCATCTATTTTTGTTTCTTCTTTTTTCTCCTCTTCTTTTTATTCATGTTTTTCGAACTTGATCCTTCTTCGACTAACACATCCGGTGCGAGCTTTGCATCATCAATCATATCAAGAACTTCAACTACAACAAAAGAATCATATCAGATGAAATCAAACTACATTATCTAGTTATGTTTATAGGGTAACAAGTCATATATATTAGCATACGGACCATGTTGCAAATGATGAAGATGTTCGGATCTATGAAGTACCACTCTAGTCAGTTTCTCTTCTTCTTTCACCTTTTTCCATTCATCCTCACATTCAGCTATTCGCTCACTTACAAAATTTACTTTCATCTTTTCACACAAGAACAATACAATGTTATGATTATAACCATACAATGTGTATGATTGATACATTAGAAGGGAGTTACCATTAAAGTTTCAGTATGTAGCTCCAATATCTCCAAATATTTAGACTTGTAACCATTAGTATATGAATATGAAGAACTGAGAAAAACAAGACAAATGCATCAATTCGACAAAATTTGGAAAATACTTTATATAACACATAATCTAGGGATACTCATGTTCGTATTACATTTGAAACCATCGCATGTTTGATAGTGGACTCAAATAACCATATCGTATTGGATTGTAAAATACCAGTCAGAGAAACAACAATTTCGTACCATTTCGAGTCATCATTCCTCATTTTTTATTGCACTTTGTTCCACACCAATTTCACCTGCTTTGACTGATTAAACTTTATAAAAAAAGTATACAAGAAAAAAGAGTAATGAAACATGGACTCAAATAACCATATCGTATTGGATTGTAAAATACCAGTCAGAGAAACAACAATTTCGTACCATTTCGAGTCATCATTCCTCATTTTTTATTGCACTTTGTTCCACACCAATTTCACCTGCTTTGACTGATTAAACTTTATAAAAAAAGTATACAAGAAAAAAGAGTAATGACCATGAATCATCATTTTATATAGTACAAAAATGTTGATCTGTTATGGCAAGTCATTCATTTTCAGTATTTTATAATAATAATAAAAAACTAAAATCCACTCACAGAGATGAAATTGATTGGATAGAAATGTTTATTTTGGTCAAAATTTGATTTCTTTATTTAATAGATATTTATTAGGTTATGTGTATTTTTTATATGCCTCAATTAATTGTTGAGAATTCATTTCAATAAAGATATTACAGCTAGATACATAGTTTTGATTTTTTTAAAAAATTTTTTGGGGTAACCACAGTATTTTCGACGAACCCATATTTATCCCTCGAAGAAATGGTTTCTAGATCTTGAAGCACATAATTAGGATATGATGACCAGCAAGAGAAGAGTTTGTTTTGTATTAGTCAATGACCATCTCATTAAGTTGCTTTTTAGTTGAATCCATGTAATTAATTGTTATAGATTCCTGATCACATCTGCATTAGCACACACTTTTATGGCTATGTCTATTCTACCAATATGAATGTATTTGTGACATCAAACAATTGGGCCTGGATTTGCGTATATATAACTGAACTAATTAACTGAATAATCATAACATTCTACTGTTCTTTCCTGACAAGGCAAAAAGTAAAGTTTTGTAAGTGAGCTAATAGCTAGGTGGTTAAAAGTTCAAAATTACAACAAGGTGGTTTACAAAGTAACCATTAGATTTCCTCTTAAAAAAAAAAAATCTAAAGAAAGTTACCCTCCACGACCAAAAAAAAAAGAAAAGAAAGTTACCCTCAAATAATAATTTTAAAAAAAATTTCAGCTCTTTATTTATTATATAAGCTTTAACCCCCTTCTGTTCTCACATAGTTTTACTCATTGGTCAAGTGTAACTCATGAGCACAAGATGAACACAACACAAAAACACATATTAATTCAAAAAGGACCATAGTCTAGTATATAACCAAGACAACAACGTAATTAACTTAAGCCATAGCCGTAAAAATCGCTTCTCCAAGCACATGTCCTTCGATCGCGTCCAACAATCTCTCTTTCGTCACCTAAACCACCAAAAATCCAAACTAAACTCATTATAAAACTATTTACAAAATCATAAACAATTTTTTTTAATATATAAAACGACGTCGTTTTGGGTTACCGTGTGACCAAGATGAGGCTTCTCATCAAGAGCAATAAGCTTGAACTGAAAACGATGATCATGACTAGGCATGAGAGGCCCACGCCATCCCGGGACCTTATGATCGTTATTCCCTTCTCGTATACCGGCAGTCTGCTCCGCCTTACCGGAGAATGCTTCGGGCAAACCTTTCATATCTGGCGGAATATCGACAACCACCCATATGGTCCATGGCACGAGCGGTCCACTAGGATCCGGTGCATCTATATCCTCCACCACCAACGCTAGCGATTTTGTACCTTCCGGAACATTGTACCTACACATTTATTTAAAACCTTACTTTTGTGTTAACATACAAATTAACTACAAATTTGTTTTCTTTATCTTAAAAAAAACTCTGGACCTAAACTCGTACATCCTTTCAGACTGAGACTGTACAAAATTGTATTAGTAATAACAAAATGAATATACCATTCAAGAGGAGGAGAGATATCTTTCTTGACACCTTGACCTCCTTTGGTATACTTTCTTGGTAGCTTTCCTTCGTTGTCTATCGTTGGAGACACCAATCTAAATTCATCACTAGCCATTTTTCTCTTTACTTTCTATGAGAGAGAACTTTAGTTCTTGATTTTATTACAATTAAAGACTTGATCTCTTTATTGTCTTATTCTTTACAGATGTTCCTGTCTTGTGGTTACCGATTTGAATGGATCTCTAAGTGTGCAAATATGTGACACTTGGTAACAACGTGGCGTCATTAGAAATCCAGAAGGATCTAGGGAAGATTTGAATAAGTAACACCGTGGTACGTTCTCGAGATGACTTCTGGCAAAATGAGATTTATTAGTTAATGGGCCTTAAGTATTTTTGTTTAGCTTTGCCTTTTTAATCACTTAAAATTCATTTAGCTACTATGAGATTAAGACCCGATTAATTTTCTTCCCAATTGGTTCAAAATTATAAGATATACATTCAAATTAGTTTTGGTACACAACTATTACGAACTACCACTTTATAATATTTCAATGTCATAGCCCAACTGGTAACATATATAAAAAGTTCAAGCAAATTCAGCAATATTTAACAATTTCACTGGTATTTGTAAAAATTCAATTAGATTCAACTAAAAATTATATTTAAATATGTATTTTAACTATATTATACAATTTTTCCAACACCAATTTATATATAAATATATATTTTTTTCTATATTCAGTAAAATTCTACCAAATTCTGTAATTATTACTATTTGATTTACTAGTTATTCAATAATATTATATAATAAATCATCTTTTAATTTTATAATATTCTGCATTCAATAAAATTTAGGAATACCATTTAACCTCAACATAATTTGTAATTATGAAACACCTATAGATATAAATATTAGCCTATATATTAGGTCTGCTTTTTGCATATAGAAATACACATGGTGTTGTGAATGTGATCATAACATTGAATGACGAATCAATTTGTTAATACACGTTTCACCATTCAGAAGGTTTAAAAATATATAAAAATGCACATAGATACAAAAATACATGTGTGTATGTACAGAGAACTTCTGCTAGTTGTTACTGTATCCTAGTCACTATGCGGCTGGAAAGGTACCAAAGTAAATGTAGAGACAGTAACATGATCATCACCATCACAAAAATCTCCAATACTTCGCTTTCGCATTTATATTAACCACTACACCTTTTAATGTTTATTTTACTCCCTAGTTGATCTAGTTTGGTAAAGGTAGGCATTTCACTATCCAAAAGCCTAACTTATGTTTATCGAATTTTGTATTGGTAACACATTTTACATTATCATATCTTGGAAGCTAATAACTTTTCTTATGTGTGACATTATCTTATTTTACAGCAAAATTATATATATTGAAATTTAAGTTAGAACCTAATTACAAAGGTGAAAAACATGTAAACTTCACGGAGCTTTTACTCCTTTTGCAATGACATTTAAAACAAAAATTCTTTCGGATTTCATTTAATCTATTATTTTGCTACATTTTTTGTATATATATATTTATTAGAATATAATTGGTATACAATCAAAATTATATTTTAGCGTTTTTAGTACCCACAAGAACATTATAATTAACGTACTAAATATGTTTATCTACCATTGTTTTATATTTTTATGGATAGACAAGTAAAGGCGAAATGATTATTATTATTATTATTATTATTTTTTTTTGTGAATGGTACTTCTGATTTTTTTTTTCCTATCCATTTGTAAGCATTTTGAATCGTGCTTTCGTGGAACTATCAACTAGGAAGAGGAAATAACTCAAAAACTCAAAAAAAGATTTATCTTACGTAAAAGTTAACGTCTAGTTCACTCAACGGCTGAGATGACAGTTACCTATTTCACTTGTTTAAATTCATTTAGCAAGAATATACAATTTTAGAAATAATAAAAATGCGTTCTTCATATAATTTCGTATTTGTTACTACTGTTTCAAGCTCATGTGTGTCTGTCTTTCTCGCATAGTTGTTGTTGTTACTCGGTCTTTTCAAATCAAATCTACTTTATGTCTTTCTTGTACAGGTTCAAATATGTTTTATTCAAACGAAACTTATTTTTAATCAGTTTTGCAACTATAGTCCGACTGAGTTATATGATTTCCGTTTAAAAATAAATAAATATGTGAACATGAATATGGCAAATGGGCTGGGATAACTGTACGTATATACATCAATGCATGTGTTGTGTCTTGTGTGTGTGTGTAAATTACTAAATTGTAATGAAGGTTGTTGTTTGAGAAGACAGTACGTGGAGTTTGAGTTACAAGATGATAATGATTAGGGTTTTGTTTTTCGTCTGTTTTCACCGAACCCCACTATAATACGTGAAACCCGGATCCTCACGTGTTCTTGCAAGTAAAATAATCAGCTTCTTTGATTTTAACAATTATAGTTTCATAACTTTCGTGTTACTTATAAGTTATATAATCAGGACAGAATAAAAAGAAAATATCTCTCCTCACTGCTAGAGAGAGAAAGAGCAATCTCAGTATAGATCTCGTCTGAGACCAGCTCCGGCGGCTCTCTTAGCGCCGGAGCTGGTCTCCACCTTTCTCTTCTTTTAGTTTCTCTTGTTTAAACGGCGAAAGGAGGATCTTGAAGTTCTGGATTGGGTGTTGAGATCTGGTTGCAAAGAGTTCATCGGAATGATTCTTATCTTTTCCGATCTATTTGCCTCCAGATCTTCCCCTAGTTCTTGAAGTTCTTGTTATTATAATTTAGATTAGTTTTATTTGGGTTAATTTTGCTTTTGACTCTGGCAACTTGTTGCTGGCACTAGACTCTGTTATTGTATATCACCCCTGCCTATTTCCGATTCCCACTCTCTGTTCAATCTCTGTAACTTTGTAATCTTTTGCTTATGTTAATATTAATCATACGGACAAAAAAAAAATATATAATCAGGACAGAATATTATCGTGTACCTCTTTATGTCAGAAACTTAATTATATCATGCATCACTATTTCTTGGTCATCTACGTACGTATAACAATATTACCTTATTTGAATTGTCATGATCAATTTTAAGTTTTAACTTCATTGTGATATAAGGTTTTTTATACTGTGATGTCGAAAAGCTTCTTATGCCCAAGATTAATCCACGAGATCCAAACAATCCAGATTAAAATTGTGTTTCCATGGGTTGATGGCTAACGCACATCAAATTCGAGAACATACGGGTTACAACACCCGCTTAAACCAACTGAGCCAACTGCGTTGGTTTGTGATATACAGTTTGCAATGAGCATTTTTGTATAATTTTTTTATACACACTTTAAACTCGTGTTTACAAAAAAAAAATATCGATATTTTAACCACATAACAGAATACTACAAATCATTACCAAGTTGTAGTACTCTTTACAACATTTTGATTAACGGGTTGACCATAAAACACATCAAAATGAGAAGAACATTGTTCCTAATAATTTTTCAAAAATCATGTTCCAACAAAAACTATAGTCTTGTGTAATGTTGATGTATCACATCTTTTCGCCGTTTATATATATATATTTTAATATATGAAAACGTACTGAAAAAACATCACAATCAATGGACCGGCCATATAATACAATTAACCATATCACTTACCAGTATAAAACCACTATATATATACACATTCTACGTAACAAAAATAAACCACAACAATATTCCAATGGATCATTTCAACATCACTAATTCATCATCCACCACTTCTTCATCCTCTTCCACTTTCCACAAAACCCGAAACAAGAAACGATCAACCTCGACTTTATCCATAGACCCACAGAGCGTGGCGGCACGTGAGAGACGTCACCGAATCAGCGACCGTTTCAAGATTCTACAGAGCATGGTCCCTGGTGGCTCGAAGATGGACACTGTCTCTATGCTCGATGAAGCTATTAACTACGTCAAGTTCTTGAAAGCTCAGATTTGGTTTCACCAAAACATGCTTCTCTTCTTCAACGACCACGATACTACTAGTACTACTACTTCATCTTGTAACAACGTCAAGGAATTTGAACCAAGACTCTTTGGTTGCGATGACGATTATGTTCCTGTAACGGAGACGTATTCTCAAGGGATGCCACTTAAGGTTACGGACCCGGAGTATTCGATGTGGTTTGGTTCGGCTGATGATAATGAGCAAGAAGAGACCATGCATCGTCGACGTGGCTTGTCTTAGTAGTTATTTTCATATGCAAGAATATGTTTACTTATTAGTTATTTACGTATACGAAATCTCCTTATTGTTGCAATCTTACTAAACTCTGGTTTAAGGATTAAAATCGACATGTATGTATTTATTTATTTATGTCTGTTAATTTATTTTGGAGAATATAATGTATGAATATAAATTAAGTTAGTAGGTTGTTTGTATTCATTTAAGATATGTATGAGTTTTTTTTTTTTATAATAATATTTTATTTGGGAGAATGTGGTTTTCACTGGTTAAAATCAGAAATATTTATTGGGAGGATTAAGGCCATATTGATAAGTTTATACCTCATATGATGATTAGATTCTGTAACCAAAGTACAGTATATGCATATATTCGTCTCTTTCTTCTTTTTCTTTTCTTTCTAAATTCTTATGAAATCAAAAAGGTTTTAAAAAAGTTTTCAATCAAATTAAATAGTCACAACGTAAAACTACCATTCATTTGGATGAAGTATGAATCAGTGGAAACACAAAAATTATAAAACGCGATGCTGGACCGCTTTCAAGTCTTATCCCATGAAGTTCATGAACATTGATTCATATTTCATTGGAAACCACCGGTAAAAATTACAGTACAACTGGTGCACCAAACTTGGCCAATGTAAAGAATATAAACAAGCTTTTCCACTACTCAATTCGACAATACTTAACTTGACAATTGTCTTTGTTGTATTGGCTAGGTATTGTTATGTGCAGCTGCTTATCCATGTTACAAGTTCTTTTTTGGTTCCTAATCTACAAAAACAAGTTGAAAAAGAAGTATAAGCCAATCCTACACCTAGTCATTATATTAAAATGTGTCACATGGGTACTATATGGCTCTTTACATTTCCACTGTCCATTCATTATCATAGCCGATGATGTTTGAGTTTTACCTATGCTAATCGATTTAGTTATATTTATATTCTATTGCTCCAACAACGGAAAATTATTGGTATCTTATCTCTAATATCTATATAAATTTTTTTATTATGCCAATAATAACATTGTAGATATCCGTAGATTATGGATTAAAAAAAGTTGATTGAAGAAAGGTTGGATGAAATAATAGAAAAGTTAACGGAAAACCTAATAGTTCGACATAAAAAGTTTTAGAATATGACCATGTCCTTTCCGGTCAAGATTACCATATTCATATTTATAATACATTTAAGAAAAATAAATAAAGAAAAAAAAAGATAATTGTATATACTAAATTGTTCATTTTAGTACGAGTTTAATCAACATAGAGAATTGATCATTTTTTTTTTTTTTTTTTGAATGTTGTTTTCATTAATTAAATCTGAAATATACTGTTAGGAGAATCAAAGTCTATATCACAGATAACGAATATGATTAAATTCTAGTTAGTTTTAAATTATTAATTTTATTTATGTCTACTGTCTAGTTTGCCAAATTTCAAGCCTAAGGCCCATGGATATCAGAGCGTTCTTTAAATATAATGAATAACATCACGTCGTTTTCTTCACCCCAGACGCCATGTATTCCAAATACACGAATGATACACGACACGCCCTAGGAGGTTCTATTAAAAAAAAAATTCAGAGAAACAGAGAGACGACGATATTTTCTCCGATCAACAAGAAATGCAAATCGCCGGCGACTCTGGTAAAAATGTTAAAGCGTATTACGAACTATTTCTTCGATTACATTACTGCTCCAAAGTTAATACTTGTTTCTGATGAACTTTTTGCAGCTACAATGGCGGAAACTAAAACAGAGAAAACGAAAAAGATAGTGTTGCTTCTTATTGGTCCACCAGGAAGCGGCAAGTCGACGTTTTGCGACACCGTGATGCGTTCCTCTCACCGCCCTTGGTCTCGAATCTGTCAGGTTTAACTCTCTCTATCGATTGTTTCATATTGCACACAAGTTGTTTGATAAAATGCCTCAAAGAGACTTAGTAGTAGCTTTGGTTAGAATTTCACTAAAAAGTTAGAATTTTGAAGAAATTTTGGTTTGATTTAGGACATTATTAACAATGGTAAAGCTGGGAATAAAGCTCAGTGTGTAAAGATGGCGATAGAGTGTCTTAAGGAAGGGAAGAGTGTTTTTATTGATAGATGTAATCTTGATAAGGAGCAGCGTTCGGAGTTTGTTAAGCTTGGCGGTTCTGAGGTTGAAGTTCATGGAGTGGTTTTGGAGTTTCCGGCGCAGGTTTGTATATCGAGATCGGTTAAGAGGACTGGTCATGAAGGGAATTTGCAAGGTGGAAGAGCTGCGGCTGTTGTGAATAGGATGCTTCAGGGTAAGGAAGTTCCGAAAGTGGGTGAAGGGTTTTCGAGGATTATGTTTTGTTATAATGACGCAGATGTTGAGAAGGCTGTTGATACGTATACTATGCTTGGTCCGATGGATACTCTTCCTTCTGGATGTTTTGGACAGAAGAATTCAGAGACTAAAAGTCAGCCCGGTATTATGAAGTTCTTTAAGAAAGTCGATGCTGTTCCTGGTTCATCTTCTAATGAAGCTACTAATGCTACTCGCAAAACTAATGGAAAGATAGAAGATTCTCGAGTTTTGCCAGCAAAGCTTAGTTCTTCTGATGGTGTGCCTGCACTGGCCTTCCCATCAATTTCGACTGCGGATTTCCAGTTTGATATTGAAAAGGCATCTGATATCATTGTCGATAAAGTAGAGGAATTCTTGCCTCAACTTGGGACTGCACGGCTTGTCTTGGTGGATTTGAGCCATGGGTCAAAGATTCTATCTCTGGTCAAGGCTAAGGCTTCTCAGAAGAACATCGACACAAGAAGGTTTTTCACATTTGTCGGGGATATAACTAAGCTTCATTCTGAAGGTGGTCTTCAATGCAATGTTATAGCTAATGCTGCTAATTGGTAAGTTTCCTTTATTTTCTTGTGTTCCAGTAAATGCATCAACTTGTCACGTAACTCGTAAGTTATGAATAGCTAATTTTTGTAAGCTAAAATGTGCAGGCGGCTTAAACCTGGGGGTGGAGGTGTGAATGCAGCGATATTCAAAGCTGCTGGTCAAGATCTCGAGGATGGGACAAGAGCACGTGCAAACGTTCTTCGTCCAGGAAAAGCCGTGGTAGTTCCTCTTCCTTCTACTTGCCCTATACGCAGTGCAGAAGGCGTTACACATGTGATACATGTTCTAGGACCAAACATGAACCCAAACCGGCCAGACTGCCTTAACAACGACTACACCAAGGGCTGCAAAACTCTCCGTGAGGCTTACACATCTCTCTTCGAAGGCTTTCTGTCGATAGTACAAGATCAATTAAAGTTGCCCAAACGAAGCAATCAAGCAACTGTGTCAGATTCTGGTGTGAATATCAAAGAAGATTCTGAGAGAAACAAAAAGTTCAAGGGAATACAAGATAAGGCCAGAACAAGTAAAGGGTGGAACTCATGGGCATTGGCACTCTACGTCATTGCAATGAACCCAGAGAAACACGAGAATATTGTGCTAGAATCTTCAGACAACATTGTTGTGATAAACGACCAGTACCCAAAAGTAAGTCTTCATGCTGATGTATAATATTAGTATCTTTCTTCATAAGATGGATAACAAAACATGATTTTTCTTCTGGGTTTAGGCACGGAAACACTTGCTAGTATTGGCGAGACATGAGGGTCTAGATGGGCTAGAAGATGTCCGCAAAGAGAATCTTCAACTTTTGCAGGAAATGCACAACGTTGGTCTGAAATGGGTGGAGAAATTCCAGAAAGAGGACAAGTCTCTTATCTTCCGCCTTGGATATCACTCGGTACTTAAGTCATCCTCTACATTCAAATAATTTTCTTGCTTCCCTTGAGTTTATGCATATATGAATCTGTTACATTTTTCCAGAGTCTAGATTAAGAGTCCATTATACATATCATCGACATTGTTATGTTTTCAGGTTCCTTCGATGAGACAACTACATTTACACGTTATAAGCCAAGACTTTGAATCGGACAACTTGAAGAACAAGAAGCATTGGAACTCTTTCACATCCTCATTCTTCCGTGACTCAGTTGATGTGCTTGAAGAGGTCAAGAGCAAAGGCAAGGCCACCATAGAGGACGAAGATGTTTTAAAAGGCGAGCTGCGTTGCCACCGGTGTAGAAGCGCACACCCGACTATTCCTAAACTCAAGTTGCATGTCAGAAGCTGCCGTTCTGAGTTTTATTACTTTCTACTCCAAAACAGTCGTCTTTTGGCTGTACCAGACGCTTAGATATAATCCAGCTGTTCGTTTCGATTAGGATTTGTATTTATTGGTTTGAACTAGAGAAACCAGTGTGGATCTCTAATGTGAAGAAGGAAAATACTATGAAATTTTTGTTTTGTAAAAATCAACCGGTTTTGTAAGAAAAATACTATGAATCCCTGTTAGGATTTATGTTTTGGTAAGAACAAGTACAATATCTAATCTAATGTGCTAATTAGGCTGTGATTTTGGTTCGGATACAGTTTCTATGAAAGGAAAAAAAAATCTTCAACTTTGATATACAAATTCATTTGATTTAGGACTCGATTGGTTATTACTGTAGCTTTGAATTTTTTTAATATAGAAATTAAGTTGCAGGTTTTTTTTGTTGTGACTGTATACTTTTGTACAGTAAGATTTTGGTTGTAGGTTTTAATATTTTGTAAAATTATAAAAATAGAACTCTGGTTTTTTGGGCTCTCTGCAACACTAAAATAAAAATAAAAAACAAAAAATCTGTAGGTTTTTTTTATGGAAACAATATTTCTAGAACATAATTAACAAAAATTTAGTGTTTTAAAAAAAATATGGCGGTTAAAAAAAACTAGAGTACTTACCAATCACACCCTTAAACTTTTGTAATATATAAAAAGGTGCAATAGGAAATAAAAAATCAAATAATAAGTTAACCAAATCAATATCATATGGTTTGATTTAAGATTGAATCAATTGGCTATAATTTATCCCATTTAACTTTATGGGTGGAAAAAACACAATGATTTGACTCTAGATAGTAGTATCCAAAAGCAACTTTCTTTTCAGCAATAAAGTGAGACCAATGTAAAGAAAACTAATAAAAAAACACCAAACTCAATTAAAATTAAAAACCAACAACGGTCTAAAAGACAAAACCAGCAGGAAAATAAAGGTAAAACAATCTCATGAAATTTTTCTAAGTATCAAAGATGCCGTGAGTCTACCTCAACAATATTCTTCCTCTGTTTCTCACTTCCTTCTTACTGTGGATTCGGAGGACGACAATTAGCAGCTGCAACACGTGATCCCCACTCAAGCAACTCTTTGCTCGTATCATCTTTGTGCACAATAACTTCAATGAAACATAGACTGTCTTTCTTCTCTGTTGTTGCTGTCTTAATAGCTTCCACTAACTCCTCCTCATACCTCACCTATCAAACACAAAGCCATAATGTTATATACTTCAAACCATAATTGTATTAGTACTTTACTCATGTAATCAATGTAATTTACCTTTGTGGTCCAGCATTTGCCTTCACCGTTATGAATAGCATCAACAAGACCAGTGTAGTTCCAGTTCTTGATCACATTGTATGGACCGTCATGAATCTCAACTTCAATGGTGTAACCACCGTTATTAATCAAGAAGATAATCGTCTTCTGTCCATTACGAATCATGGTAGATATGTCCTGAACCGTCACTTGGAAACTTCCATCTCCAATAAAGGACAACACTCGCTTCTCTGGTACAGCCTGAGCATAACCAAGAGTAGCACCAACGGACCAACCAATCGATCCATATTGCATCTGAAACTCATACCTACAATCGCAAACAAAACTACAATTTGTGTTTGGTTCATTATAAGATGCTGAAATTGTATTCAATGTTTTTGGACACTTACCCACATCCTCTAGGAAGCTTGAGTTTCTGGCAGTTAAACCAAGAATCACCTGTTTCAGCAATCACCGCGGTTTCACCAGAGAGCATTTTCTGAATGTGTTGGAACATTGCATTGATTCTCAAAGGCTCTCTTGCTTTGCATTTCAATGGCTTACCTTCAGGGACAAAGATCCTATGGTAATTCTCATAAGCTGTCTCGTTGCGCTTGACTCTCTTAGCCAATTCAGTGAAGAAAGCGCTCATCATAACGCACCCGAAAGTAGGACCGTTACCAACTGTTACACGGTCAGGATGCACAATGATTGCTTTCTCTTTCTTGAGGAGAAGAGAGTAACCAACAGAGCTGTAATCATTAAAGATTGGACCAGCAAAGATGTATGCATCAGCAGATTCGACAATCTCGGAACAGAACGGTGTACTTACTGCTCCCCAGTAAGTCCCAATGAAATGAGGATGATGCTCAGGAACTAAACCCTTCGCGGATGGCATCACTGCCAAGGGGTAGCCTGAAGCATCAGCTAGTTCAACAAATGCATCACTAGCTTTAGCCACACGTAACTTGGGTCCACCAACCATAACTGGCTTCACTGCCTTGTTTAAAAACTCCAATGTTGCTTCCACCGCAGCTTCTAGACCCAACTTGTTACTATACCTGAAAATACACAAGACAAAAGCCAATTTGAACTAGTCCTAAACAAATCTTGATCCAAAAATTAGATTAGAGAAAGATGTTTATTTACTTTGGAGTTAATGAGAAAGGCACTGGATCACGAGCAAATGTAGGATGTGGAGTCGCAGCGATGTTACAGCTTATGCTGATGTAAACAGGCTTGCTTTCTCTCAAAGCTGTTGCTATCGCCGTGTCTATCTGTTCATGAGCATCCTCCAAATTGTTCACCACAGCCTGATCAAACCATTATACAACACACACACCATTAGTTCAAAGATTAACCATTAATATATGGTCCTCGTAGTAACACAATAGCAAAATATGGTCCTAGTGGTATAACACAATAACATAAGGTCATAATGATATACTGCTTTGGACTATTGGAAACAGAACAAACCAATCTTCGAATAAGAAAAATTAATTATCTAATGGTAACACAATATTGAAATGTGGTCATAGTGGTTACACAATAACATAAGGGCTATTGTGTTACAACACATAAAAATTGAAATAGACTATTGAAAACAGAACAAACAAATTCTTGAATTAAGAAAATTGTGATTACCTGGTAGCAAGTAACAGTTTGGAAACACCTAAGTTCTTGAGAGAAATCAGGTAAACCAATAGTATGATGAAGAATCCGGTTAGTACCAAAATCATTAGTGTTAGGACCACCAACGATACAAATAACCGGAAGATTCTCACTATAAGCACCAGCAATGGCATTTAAAACACTTAACCCACCAACCGTGAACGTCACGACACATGCACCAACACCACGAGATCTAGCATAACCATCGGCCGCGTAACCAGCGTTAAGCTCGTTACAGCAACCAATGTTCTTGAGCTCAGGCTCAGCGATGAGATGATCAAGAAGAGTCAGGTTGAAATCTCCGGGAACAGAGAAAATGTCCGTGACTCCGGCTTGGACAAGACGTCGGGCTAAGTGACGACCTAGGGTTGCTTCGGTGGAACAAATGGTGGTGGAAGGGACAGAGTCTTGTTGGATTGTTGAGACGGTGTGGTTGGTTGGTGGACTTCCGATGTCGTTTGGTGTTGGTTTGCAAGAATCGATAGATCCGATTTTGGTGTCCATTGTATTCTTGTTTAGACTAATAATAGAGAGAGGATTATGAAACTTTTTTCTGTATAAAGATGGTGTTGTGTGAGTATTGTGAAATGAAGGAATGGTGGGTTTATATAATGTTTGGGGAAACAGAACAGAAAGCGGTTTAGGTTTTGTATGCTTGGGCTGAAAGTAAAAAATAAATATCTGTTGTGATATTTTTTACTAAAAAAAGTTATATTGTGAGTTGGCACTTTGCTTAATTTATTTTTTTAATATTTGACTCTGCTACTTACATTTAAACATTGATTAATTTTACAAATATTCAAATCCACTCGTTTTAGGATTTTATTTATTATTATTATGAATCTACCAGATATGTTTTCTTAGTTCTTGAAAGAATTAGAAGCCCTTAATAAATAGGGAATACCCACAATTTTAATGGAGTACTTAGTTTTCTTCTCTAGCTGATTTGTAATTTTTTATAATTTGTTTTATTAAATTTAAGTATAATTAAGACAAAAATCATATGTAATGTAATTATATGAGCATGCCAAAAATATTAGACATGAAGGGACCCGACCTTGAAAACCATTGCTTTTTGGTGTTCACAAACCAACGGAGAGTCGCTGGTAGTTTTTCATTTTCCAACTTGGTTTCTCCCCACAATTTACTGCGGATTACTTTAATATCTTCATCTACCAATTATAATTGTATATTCGGTTTAAACCACTTATAATAATTTATGCTAAACGACAAACCATTACCACCAAAACAAATTCACATTGGTTACTATAATTAACTGTGGATTACTTTAATATCTTCATCTACCAATTTTAATTGTATATTCGGTTTAAACCACTTATAATAATTTATACTAAATGACAAACCATTACCACCAAAACAAATTCTCATTGGTTACTATAATTTTTTCGTTTACGGCATCTTTTTTACTTGAAGAGGAGTCAAGACATTTTTTGGGGGGTTTCATTTACAATGTAACTTGGAGATACTTAATTTTGGTATGTAATAAATAGTTCCTATGAATCTTTAATCTTGTTTACCAAGGTTACGACCAAATTCAGAACATGTTTTCCAAGATTAAATATACCACAAATCAATGCATCATTTTCTTCATTTCCAAAAACCATCAATGCATCGTTATTCTTGAGATACAACTCTTCTTAATTTGATATTTTTTGCAATCTAATTCTACTTACCAGATTTATATACTTTAGTTATTTATATACATGGTTGAGAAGGAAAATGTATATACTTACAGGGGGTTATTGGATACCGTCTTTTATTGTATTTGGTTGTATTTTAAAGGGATTCTCAAATACGGTGTTATTCAGTTGTGTATTTGGTTAAAATATATTAAAATACGGTGTTATTCAATTGTGTATTTGTGTGATAGATTTTGAAATATACTAAAAGTAGGTGTTATTCAATATATGATGGATTTTATTGTGTTCTGATTTGGACGTATACTCTTGACTGAATTATGAACAAAACAAATACATAGATTTTTCTTGTGTATTTGTGAATACACCATCAAGATAGAAAAAAAAAACCCAGAAGAAATTTTGTTGACGAGTTCTTTCTTTCAGTTCTTCTACACATTCACTCGTTCTATTCATTGTAAGTGAAAAACAGTCAAGGAGTTGACTCCAGAGCTTGACGATGCAACCAGTAAGGGAAGAACAGGGTGTTACTGAATCGCCTCTTCTCTCCGCCGTGGTAGTCTCTCTCTCATATGTGACCTTGTCATATGGTCATTCCTTTGTTAGTTTCGATTTCCTGCTTGATGTAACAAGCAAAAAACATGTTCTTAAAGATGTCGCCTTTCTTCTTCTGCTCATCTCTCATATACTCCGTAATCCCTCAACGCCCTTCTACTGCTTCTCGCTCTCTAGCTTCAATTTTATCTCCCAGTAGCTCAGAATCGCAGGTTCCCAGTTTCCTGAAACAAAAGGAAAGAAAGAAAGATGTTAAAATGATCGCTCATACCAGAACTATTTATGTACCTAGCATAAAATATATTTCGAGAGGTTAGGTTTTCCATTTGCAGCGTGGTGCATTAAAAGGAGGGAGGAACAATACTTACAAAATCTCTAGTTTTGTTACAATTCCCAATCACAGCTGGTATAGAACCAGAAAATTCATTTGAACTAAGAGAACTGCATAAGAGATAAATCCCATCAAAAGAGAAATGATAGTCTAAAGAGAAAATCTAGACTTAGTAAACCAATTTTCTTAGGCATAGGACCAGACAATGAATTGATCACGAAGGTCCTATGTGATTTAAAGAAGAGTCAAATACATTATGAATTGAAGAAAAAGGTTATATATATGCATTGCAAACTCACAGCCATTTCAGTCGAGTCAAATTTGTAATTGTAGGAGGTTGGAAACCTGTGAGAGAGTTTTTACTCGGATTCCTGAAAAAAAAGAAGAAGGAATGATGTTATTTAATTGAGTTACAACAACCTGTCCATAAAACAGAAAGAAGGGAATCAACGGAGACCTACCCAAGTCTCCACATGAGGGATAAAAAAATAATTATGCACACTGACATGTAGACTGTAGTGTTTTGAAGAAGCTTCTTGAATGTCAAATGTTACAGCAAGAATGAGTGGAAAAAAGCCAACCTTTGATTTTGTTCCTCCTTCGATGCTCGTAGATAAAGACTGAAACAAAGAATATCACAAATAATGCAAGATCAACATTTGCATAAACAAAACCAACGAATTCATAGGAGCGATATCGACTCTGAAATTGAAAAAACTTGTTATACAGGAGATATTATTATCTACTCCTAAATAACCTCTTCCTTCTAAGTCATCATTCAATCTAATATTGACAGAGAAAGTCCTCAAAATTAGAGAACTGCAGTATATGTTTGTACAATCCAATGAACATACGACATATGTGCTAGAAAATTGCAATCTTTTAACAAATCAACACAAAAAAATTGAGGATCCACAGAACCTTAGATCGATTAATAAAAGGCACAATACAGTTTCTCCATTCTCTGTTTGATACTATCCACTCTAGCAATACAATCTGCATGCAAATGCCAATTTGATACGCACATGGATTGCCAAAATGTAGTGAGAGTGATTCCAATCAAAGAGCAGAATGTATACCTTCTTGAGCTTCTGAAGGATGCCAGCAACCGAACCACGCAGTGCATCATCTCGGAGGCGCGACGTGTCGCGGGTGACTCGAGGGACACAAAGAAGAGCGTCTCCGCTCTGCTCTTCGAGAGACAATCCAATCTCCTCGGAGGCAATTTGGAGCTTCAATTCCAGATCCACGAGGTGTTTCTCAAGCGGGTCATCCTAAGTTCCTAACTCGATGTCACAAAGATTCAGCTTCTCACACATCACTCCAAATTCATTTTGATTCTTCAAACACTCAATCTCCCTCCCGATGTTGGTCGTGCGGCGTTGTTAGATTCGAGCTCGACGAGGAGAAGAAAGACCAGTACAAATGGTGTGGATCGACGAAGGAAGAGATAAGCTTATCTTTTTATCTTTTTAAAAAAAATGGTTTCCAAATATAACCAAATACATTGAACTACATACGAGAGAATTCATAGCAGTTATATTGAATACACAAAAATACACTGAAATATTATTGAAATACACAAAAATACATTAAAATCCAAATACTTTAAAATACATTAGACACCCTGTAAAATACTAAGCTATTTATACCATTTGGTAATTTGAGAAAAAGACTCAACTTTCATGTGTATTAACCCACAGATTAAAAGATTATTTGACTTGTTTATTTATGATCTCTAACGGTGTCTAAATTCATGTGTATTAACCCACGAATTAAGGGATTCTTGGATTTGTTTTTTAAGATCTCTAACCGTATCCAAAATATTAAGTAATTTATATCAATTGATAAATTTGGAAAAGTAATAAAGTATCGTATGTATTAACCCACAAATTTAAGGATTTCCGGTATTTTGTAGATGATCTCTTACGGTGTCAAAAATACTAAGCTATTTATACCATTTAGCAATTTGAGAAAACATACTCAACTTTAATGTGTATTAATCCACAGATTGGAAGATTCTTTGAATTTTATTTTTATGATCTCTAATGGTGTCTAAATTCATGTGTATTAAACCACGAATTGAAGAATTCTTGGACTTGTTTTTTTTATTCAGATCTCTACTCGTATCCAAAATAT
>OVAP01001585.1:0-23068 GCA_900406295.1 Aurinia saxatilis | reverse complement strand
TTGAACTGTTTAAGTTTGTTTTAGTGTTTTCTCGAACCGTTCACTTGCTCTCTATTGTTAGTCATTTTTATTGCTTCTTAGCTTCTTTAGTTAATTCTTGTTTTAAATTTGATTCTGAAAACGNGTCATTTTTATTGCTTCTTAGCTTCTTTAGTTAATTCTTGTTTTAAATTTGATTCTGAAAACGAAACACTTTGATTGCTTTAGATTAATAGGAATTTGATGTGCTTATCGAGTTAATCGTTCTCCCAAGTGGATTGACCCTCAAATTATACTATGACTCTTCAAGCGAGTTGTGGTTAGCGAAAGGTTTTGAACGCTAGACACAAAAACTACGTTGTTCAAGTGCGTACGATGGCGAGGTGCTCGGTTGATCCCGGTTGCGGCCCAGCTGGAGGAGTTTGCTGTCTTTCGGACATAGGTCTTTGCTAGGGTTTCGGTTTGTGAGGAAGGTTTCTTCGGGTCCCTACAGTCGGCGCCAAATTGTGTGGGTTAAATCACACAACTACTATTTGTTCGAGGTTCTTGATAAGGGACTCGAAACAAAGAGCTTAACACAAACGCGAGGTATCTAGCAAAAGGTTGTTTTTATTGATATGTAAAAGATAGTTCCTTCCTAGTTTAAGCTTTTAGGTTTCTTAAGCCAGAAAGAGATGATC
This sequence comes from Aurinia saxatilis, assembly GCA_900406295.1. Classification (NCBI taxonomy): domain Eukaryota; kingdom Viridiplantae; phylum Streptophyta; class Magnoliopsida; order Brassicales; family Brassicaceae; genus Aurinia; species Aurinia saxatilis. The sequence continues at coordinate 22,409 of OVAP01001585.1, read as the reverse complement.
TAACAAGTTTAACCTAAGGAGCTATATATACAAGATTATGCCGACTTATCGATAGGTTAAATCTTCTTAGATCTTCTCGTCATTATCTTCTGTCGGCTCGCCATTATCTTCTTAGGGCTTTAAGTCTTCCTAATCTCGTGGGTTTAGGCCCACCTCGCATTTAAGCCCCGACATGATCGAATAATGACTTCGTCGCTTAGTTCACAGTGTCCTCGCACCTACTGGGTCGTGTGAAGGCAAGGTTCAACCACTTCGTCGCTAAGGATGCGAGGTCGCGTGTGACCTCGCGACTAAGCCCTCATAACGGCGAGGTCACCATTTCTCGGCCTTGCCTATAGTTAACTATAATCGCGAGGCCGACAATGATCAACTTCTAGGTGGCCTCGCACTTATGATTATGGACACTGATGAGGTCATAGTTACATGATTCGGAAGCAAATGGCGAAGCTATTCTAAGTCAATCATCAGTTTGACCTGTGGGGATATTTGACCCCCACAATATAATTTACCATCTTCCCTTTTGCATCCAGCTCTTTGATCAGTTCTTGATCACCTGTGGAATAAGATTATGGAGTGATTCCCGGTCTTACATCATCTGGTATCAGAGCTAAAAGCTCCTATCAAACCCAGGTTGTGTTCTTCCAACCTTTATCAAACCCAGGTAGATCAACTGTCAGTTGTTGTTGATAACATGGATCAGCTTCTTGCGCCACTTCTTGTGCTTAATTTTGTCTGATGACCTCATCATACCCTCCCCCCTGACTGAATTTTGTCCTCAAAATTGAAGGATCTGCACATAGATAAATCAAGTTAGTCTATTGAAGTGTATGTGGGTTTAGAATCTTACCTTGTTATGGTTGTGGTTTGATGATGCATGGTGCATCAGGTGGCTCTCCTTTGAGCAAGAAAGATAGGATCACTCCTTGGTTTTGATCTGGTGTGTTAGTTGGTGGTGTTGCTTTCTTAGCTTCTCCTCGGATATTGATTTGATCTCCAAAGTCCGGCGGTTCTTCTTTGATTCTGCATGAGTTTGAGACTCTTGTAGTCTCCATGATAGGCAATATGATCACCAAGGCTGCTAGTTCACTCTGGTTTTGACTTTGTTCCATGTAACTTATGGTTGTCCCTGCAACTTCATCAACACTTTTGGACAAAATCAAATGCATTATACTTGTATTTGAATCATTAAAAACAGATTGCTTGAAACTACGAGCGAATATAAAATTGTTCCAATATCGAATAAGTTCATAAATTTCACTTAGCTTAGTACCATGTGAGGTGTTTTTAACAACTCAAGCTTGATATNCTGTTCCAAAAGTGTGAGGTGTTTGTTAACAACTCAAGCTTGATATTAGTGATCTTGGAAGTAAGATCAGTTGGTTTTAAACAAGGCTTGTTCATCACACGTGCTTTGATGGCTGATTGCTCATATGCCTCATTTTGGCTAGTTCGTGATGTTCTCGAAGGTTGCTCCTCATTGCTCAGCTCCTTTCAGCTTCATCATTCTCATTCTCCATAGTGTGACCTGAATCAACATTCTTTGGCAAGAGCAAGTGCATTATACAAGAATTGTAATTTTCTAAACTTAGATTAACTACTTCAATAACTGAATTGGGTGAACTTAGTTTTGGTTCTAATGAAGTGTTGTTTATCATATGTCTCTTAAGGCAAGTTGCAGTAAAATGTCCTTTTCTATGACACCTATAACAAGTTATTTATTTTGAATTTGAAAGGTTATAAGACTTACCTTGGTTTTGTGAGACTTGTAATGGTGTAGACGTTGGTGTTGAGACTTGTACTTCTTCCTGAGATAATTCTCGTACTACTGTCTGATGTAGTTCTTGTACTACTACTTGAGATAGTTCTCGTACTAATTTCTAAGGTATCTCGATTTGATGTATGTTCATATTCTTCCTTGGGACGTGGTGAGGGACTTTCTCTGGCGTAGGACAGTTATCTTTATTCGGCTTAGCTTTTCGATTTGTCCTTGTTGCTAGAATTAATCTTCTTGGCTCGGGGTTGGTGTAGATTCGAGAGTAGTATTGACGCATGTTGTCAACATCTCTCACAAACTCATCACTCATGATCTACTTCATCTCCTGCCATGTGGCGGCTGGTTCATCATACTGAAGTCGCTGGTATGCATCTCGATCCCAATGCCTAAAAGCATCTTCGATTAAAGTATCTTCAGCATAAGATGTCTCCTCCTCCTCGGGGACTTGGTTGGCTAGCAGCCAATCTTCCATGTCTCTCTCCCATCTTAGGTAAGCATTTGGTCCTTGGTTGTGACCTGAAAAACAGATGTGATACGATTCAAAATCTTCCTCATCAATGGTTGGATGCTCCCATGATTCGGATTGGTTGGTGGAATTGTGCTCGATATCTCCCTCTTTTTCAAGAATGGTTTCATCACCAATGTTATCTCCTGATTTAGCTTCATGATTCAAATACTCATCGTTGTATTGCTCCTCTTCTTCATCATCAAAACAGGATTCTTCATGTTCTGAATCACCTTCTGAGCTAGTTGTTGAGGCAACTTCTTCTCTCTATGATTTATCTTCTTGGATGTTATCTTCATGACCTTCTCTGGTTCAGAATCTTGTTCTTCAAACTCTCCTTCATAACTGATTTCACAATCAGCTTCTCCATACTCTAGGTTATTTTTGTAATCTCCTTCTTCTAAACTGATTTAAGATTCAACCTCTTCATGCCATGAATCTTCTTCTTCGTCAGTTTCTCCTTCTTCACACCAAGGTCGTCGGCTTGTATCGTCTTGAGTATAATCTGGTGGTTCTGGCTCAAACTCCTCACCATCTGGTTCACCTTCAAACTCAGGGCTAGAGTTGTCATTTCCTGGCCACGGTGGAGATTCATAGTCAGCCTCCTCATCCGACAAGGCTAGGCTTTCTCCTCGTTGACTCCAACTCTCCTCATATCGGTTTTCTTCTTCTTCCATGCCTTTTGGATATTCTTATACTCTTTTTCCTTATACAAAACTATAGCAAGTGAATTAACGTGCAAAGATCAATGAAATTATAAGGATATAACAATAAAAGGAAATATGCTTCTTTTTATTATTATTTTTATTAAGGAAGATAAAATATGCAATTATCTTTCAAACAATGCAACAAAGGAAATACATTTTTTATTTTATTTTCGGTAGATATATTTCAATTTATGGAAATAAAAAAGAAAAAGAAACAAATGTCAAAATAAATAAATACTACGGCCGAGCTAGCACATAAACTAGCACAAGATGATAAGAATGATGCAAACGAACTGAAACAGACTCTTTATGGATTTTTTTTATGATTTAATGATGATAAAACAATAACAAATGACAAGAGACTTAAAATAAAACTGAATCAAAATGATTTTTTTTTTGGTAAAGATTTTATGAAATAAATCAACAAAACTGAAAATTAAGATAGATAAAGGTTGGAAGACACAACCTGGGTTTGATAGGAGCTTTTAGCTCTGATACCAGATGATGTAAGATCGGGAATCACTCCATAATCTTATTCCAAAGATGATCAAGAACTGATCAAAGAGCTGGATGCAGAAGGGAAGATGGTAGATTATATCTGACTCTCCTCGATGGTTAAATGTGTCTCTGGAGTGGTTATGGGTATCTCCTGGTCGCCAAAGTCTGTTTTGCAAGTGATTAAATCCGTGAGCTTTCAGATAAGGCAAGCCGGGTATCTCATGGTTTATAAGTTGAATAACTTTTAAACCATAATGAATTTTGTAGTGAATCCAATTTGTCGTATGCCTATGTTGGGTTGAGTTTCCAAAAAAAGTTGGTTTACAACTTGGTTCTATATGGTTTGTTTGAAATGCTTCAATGACTGGTCGTTCGTCTCCATCGGGTTCATTGGCAGTCTATCGGATTGAATCTTCATATGGAATTCTTTGGGGATGATTCTTCTTTTTGCTGAACTTTACATGAGTCGAGTATGTATTCCAGATGGTAGTTGAGTTGTAATGTTTGATCCTGGCCTCCATTTGAGCTAAACTCAGCTCACATGTCCCCTTAATTTTCACCTGCTTCATGCTTTCTTCTCCAACTCTCATGATTCCTTGCTCTCGACATCAAGTCATCATCAAATGCAATCAAGCAATCTCAAGTCTCACTGAGATTAACTATCTTAGTTAAACCCTTGAAAGACCAAATCTCTCTGAGAAATCCTATGGAATTTAAACTAGTACTATCAAACCGATTCAATTGATCACTAACTATTTTAAACCAAATCTCTTTGAGAAAAGATAGCTAGCTCTCTTAAAACTGATTCCAACAATTTATTTGCACTCTCATGCATAATAAATTTCCTATGATCTAGACTCTAGATGATCAAGCTAAAGTGTAGCAATAAGAATAATCGAAGAGAAGAGTTATATTAATGGTTCATAAATTAAGCTTAAGGTTAACAAAAAATCATCCTAATCTAAGAACCCTAAACCTAACTAATAAACTACTCAGACATGGCCAAGGAATTCATCATGCAATAATTGAACGAAAGCAATAAAAAAGGGTTTAAGAAATCTTCTCCCAAAAAACTCTCAAAGTAAAATAATGCATATGCCTAAATAATGGCTTTGTAAAAGTATTTATAGGGGTCTGGACGGATTTTAGAATTAAGGAATTAACATAAAATATTTGGGAAATATCTTGATCTTGAAATTTAGGAAAATCTGCAGAATATACGTAGGGTGTCGATCGACACCAGGGTGGTGTTGATTGACACATGTTTCTGAAATTGCCATTTTTCATTTTCTTTTTTATCTCTTCAAGCTTGTTTCATTTTTGCTTCGTAATTCATCTAGATTATTCCAAAGCTCCAAAACTCATCCATGCACCTAAAATGACTCACTCATCAATATATTGGATGGTACGCCAGAGTTTGATGTATTCATGTCTTCACCTTTTCGATGCCTGTTTCTTTTGCCTATCTCTCGTGCTGGAATCTCAGATAAACTCGTCCACAATGTTTTGTGTCGCCAACTTGTGACAGCGAATACGAATGAGGTGTGGTTCATCTTTGGGGGTCACCCATTACACTTCTCTCTATCAGAATACGCTGCCGTTACTGGCTTTGCCCTGTCACCCGTAACCATCCCGTGATTCCATTTCCAAAGCTGAGAAACTTGGGCTTGGTTGCTCTCCTTATTGGGAGATTCTAATTGGGAATGATCACAGGGTCACAATAGGTCATGTTATGGATATGCTGAAAAATGATCCACACATGCCTGGATGGCGGCGGTTGCGCCTTGTATTCCTTGTCCTTGTTGAAGAATTTCTGCTATAGGGTACACAACCTGTCAGCCCAACACCTTGTGTTGTTGAGATGGTTAAGGACATCGATTTCTTTCTCAGCTATCCTTGGGGTCGGGAATCTTTCACCAGAACTCTTCGCATGATGCGGGTTGGTGAACGTGTTGGTACAAACTTAGATCTTGTGAATAAGCTCAAGCAGCAGTCCATTGCCATACATGGTATCCCCTTAAGGTGCTGCTCTTCCGCAACATTCCACTCATGCTCCGCTATGTTCCTGGTGCATTATCTTCAGTCAATTTTTTAGACCGATCAGTCATATCCAATACGTCTGATTGAAGGAGGCGACATCCTCACGATCTTCATTCCCCTGACCCTTGTGTCGCATTTTTGCTTCACTTGCTAACCGTCGGTTCAACTTCTCCAAACAAATGTGGCATGGTGGGGACTCCTCCCTCCCGTTGTTGCGCCTTTGTGCAACCCAGAAATGTGGAAGCTGCATTTTCTCAACCCCACATGCCAGTACACATAATTTACATGATGTGCCTCCAGCCTCGACCACGCTGGCGCACTTACCTTACCATGATTGTGCGTCATTCCTTAAAATTATTGTGGATCTCGGTGCGGCTGTGACTCAACGGGTTGAGAAACTAACTGCGTACTTCCACACCGAGATGGAACACCTCTGTGTCACATTGATTGATCAAGTCCAGTCTCTTCTTCGGTATGAAATGCACATTTCTCGCTAGCTCTCTTCAGCCTCTATGCACATAACAACAAACCTTGGATCTTCGAATCCTGGCAGGGTTAGTGCACCACATATTCCCGATACGCATGTTCCTCTTTGTCGATCATTGGACTCGTTACCTGGGCAAGCCATCGACGCTCACCAACCACTATCAGTTCGTAAAGTGGGTTTTGGCACTTTTAATATATGTCCCCTAAAATGTGTTGCTCTAGATCCCTTGCCATCACAGCTCCCATTGAATGAAGCATCTTTGGTTTCCCCGCCTCGCACATCACAAGTTTTAAAAATACCCAAAGAAGAGGTTTGTCTTTCTGCCTTTTCTACCCCAATCATTACCATTTTCTATGATATCCAACGAAGTCTAACCTCTTCAACGTAATTTCTGTACAAGGTTAGAACGAGTTGAGTGCGGCTTCTTCACCTGCACAAATGTGTCTTATCTGTTCAGATGATTTTACGTACTCCCATCTCCCGATGTTGCCCCGAATGAATGTAGTGGTGATGACCTTGTTGAACACCTTCGTTTCGATTGTGCCATCAAGATTTGCTCATGCGTATTATCCCCCTTGTCTGATGCCAATATGTTTTCACCATATAATATTTGAACTTATCCTTCCTTCCCTAATTACTATATATGGTTCTTTCTTTAATACATTCCGGTTTTGCCGACTACGATTCGGTTGAGGGTTTTTAACTTTTCCGAATAAGGGGGTAGGGTTTAGTTTTGTTTCTGCATATTACAATTTGTTACAACCCTCCATTTATGCTATGCCTATTCCTTTGAGTTTAGTCTTTTGGTCGTTCACGAATGCGGTACTAGGTTTAGTTCTTTTCCTTTAATAACTGTTTATGAACTCAAAACAAAAACAACCTAGGAATTATAAAACGTGGTATGAAGTATAGTATAATTTTGGTCGGCCTAGGACTTAATCATTGAAGTCTATATACTCAAATATACCCATAATGTCTATTTAGTGAAACAAAATTTACCGTAATGACTTATGACACTTGCTTTTCTAACAAGTACATTTTGATTTTGTCAATTTTGCTTGGGTTTAGGCTTTTGCTAGTTTCAACATTTAGGAGTACGGTATAGTTATTGTCGTCAAAGGACTGTATACTTTAAAGATTAAAATCAAACAAAGTCAACCGACTTATGAAACGTGCCTACCAAGTACATTTCGATTTCGTCGATTTTGCTTGAGTTTAGGCTTTTGCTAGTTACGAAGTAGGGTATATTTATTGTCGCCAAAGGACCATATACATTAAAGACTAAAATAAAACAAAGCCAACCGACTTCATTTAGGTTTCACCTATTTTTCTTGGGTTTAAGCTTTTGCTAATTTCACACTTACGGGGTAGGGTTTAGTTATTGTCATCAAATGAATTTCTACATTGCCCTTGCTCCCACATTGTTCTACTAAACTAAACCCCTACTCATATCTATAACGAGACCTAAAATTTCATCCCATCCTCAGTGAGCCACTTCGAGAGGATTTAACATTATTTGTAGTTCTTTCCCCTGCTGATTCAGCCACTTCCATTGGCTGTTCGAAAAAAATCATGAGTTGTACAACAAAAAAATTATTAAAAAAAAAAAAGTCCTGATTTGTGTCCTCAATCGGGTCAACGGGTGTAGGGATACGGAGGGCATTTTGGAGATTTTAGTCGGCCTTTTTTCCCTATATGTCATCCGCCTATTTCACCTCACCACAATTGCTTCCCCTTTCTCAAACCTGAAAACCTAAAAATCTGTAATCCTGGAAAAGGATTTTGGCCGCTGGTTCCGTTCAACCACCATATCCTTGTAAGGCGTTCTCATTGCCCATGCATTAACTTGCTTTGTATTAAATTCGTCTCGGGTTATATTGCGGTCTCGAAATTATACTCTCCTTCAGGTGAATGAAGACCTCCGATTTAGCCAGTTCTTCAAGAAATTCAACTCACACCCATTCCGATGTCAACTGTTTATGTGGACTTCTGACAAAAGTGAGGAAGTCTTGGACAAACAAGAACTCTGAACGCCGATTCCTTGGGTGCCAAAGATATAATGTGAGCCTCCCTCAACATGCTTATGTCCGTAATCTGATGTAGTCCCTCTATATATAATTCTTACTGACCCCACACATTTGACCTCAATTACACTAACGCATACGGATCAACAATGCCAATTTTTTTTGTTGCCTGGACAAAGACCCTATCTCGGGGTGGGCACTGGAGGCCCTTATACATGCACCCGATGAACTCGGGGAGAAGAACAGCTTAGTAAGCCAATTGAAGTCCGAAGTTGGAAGCCTCACATATGTCATCAACCGAAGCTTATGTACTGAGTATGTTGCTTCCATGTGACTTAAGCTCCATCAAGTTCCTTCCTCAGTCCGTTTCATCTAAGGGTTGTTATTCTCGGTGTTGTTATTTAATTTTTTTTATGCTCGGCTCTGCATTTCCGGACTAGTCTCCCTTTTCATCTCAGGATGTTAACACTTTCTCCACTTCTCCCGTAGTTGTCCCTTATTATCGACTATAACTGCAGTGATTGTTACGTTGATATGTTGTACTGCCAAACACTTCCTGATAATTCTATATGGTCCTCCAAATCCTTGGTTATCTAAATTTTCTCCTTTACAATCATAGTCAACGTGGTTTATATTCGTTCCACTAGACTCATCACAGGAGCTAAAGCCTATAATGTATCAATGCAGTAGTAAGGATCGAAATCCACAAATCCCAGCAATTACACTGTAACTTATTAATTTAATTAATTAAACTAAATCGAATATTCAAAGGATTTTGGTTTTTGGTTTTTAATTTTCTATGGGTTTTAAAATCAATAATAATAAAAAACGCTAGACCTAGGGATGATCAATGGATTGTCTAAAACTAAACTGGATGTTTATTCATGTTCTAATTCTACTCAATTCCAACTCAAATATAATTATAGATTGGTCCACTTTCGTGGTACCAATCACTTCTCTTGACTACTTAAATGCCTAAACTTTCATTTGGATTTAAACTAGTTAGAGAGCTTTACTAGAGCATATTTGATTTGTTAACAACTTGCCTTAGCATCAACTTTCGTTGGCTAAGGACAATCTGCTCTCCTAATAAGGTTTCAGGAATTCTACTACACTTTCGTTTAATAGGAAATCCTAAGAACAGAAACTAGGTGATCAATTCTATTTTAGGCGTTAAGATTTTATTAGAAGGGAATTCTCTACACATCTACCTATTTACATCCAATTACTAACTTAACAATCCATGAACTTTCTAGATCTAACAACCTAACTACTCACACATGACTAAACTAACAAGAAAACAATATGTAATGAAGAACATAATCAAGAACACAAAAATACTGAAATACTTTATTAATGATAAAAATATAAAAGAACAAGGGTTCAAGAACACTTCTCAACAGTAAGGATTGCAAGGAATGAAAGGAAAATAACAGCCTCCAAGGAGATCTCCAAGAGAAACTCACAACCAAAATCTTGAAGAAATGAAGAACAAAAGAGTTTTGAAAAGCAAAAGAACCAAATCTATCAAAAAGGGTTGTTTAGAGGCAGAGAGGGTGTAAATGTAGGTCTAGGGTAGTGCTGAAATAAGAGAATAGGGGGGCTTTATAGGAGAAAATCCCGTAACTGATGACTTTCCATATTTGGCTCTCGGATGGAATTGACATGTCTCCAATAAAACAATCATATCTTCTTAACCCCTAATCAGAATGACTTGAAATCACCGCTAAAATGAATCTAACTCAATTTTCTATGTCGTGTCAAAATTTGAGATTAAAATTCCTACAGGAAGGCTTTCTTCTGACATGATTTTTAAGACACTGTGAACTAGTTCTTCATTGTTATTTTACTTGTTTGCCTCTTTTTGCCCCAAATCTTCATTTCAAAGCTTCAATCCAAGTTCCAATGCATTAAGCACCTGTTAAGATTCTAAACAAACCAAAAGACTCGAAAAACATGGGAAAAACAAGGATTAAAACATGTAAAAAAATGCAATATATCAGTAGCACACTCCGTCGGCTGAATTCACTTGATATACCCATGGGCTTGCAGGGACAACCGCATGTCCTGTGGACTCTTGGAGATGGGTGAGTAGAAGATTTTCAACTTCCTCTGTCATAATTGTTTGCGACTTCTCTGCTCTAGCTTTCCTCAAACAAAACTATTGCATCAACTTCAATCGAATAGATTTCACCATTGCCACAATTGGCATATCCAAGGCTTCTGCCAATGCGGAGTTCAGTGTGTCTGCAGCATTTTGTGCTAGTGAGATTGTATCACATCCCATATGAGTATGCTTGTGTCCAATGTGGAAGTCCTATTGATAGCATGTATTCAACAATCCCGGGACTCTTTTTCTCCAGTTCAGCAAACCATCTATGAAACTCCCCAACCTAGTACGCTCTAGCATCTTTGGATACAAGACATTCAATTCTCTCATCTTTGAATCGATTTTTGACATTCATGGCGAGATGGACGCAACAAGCACCATGTTGAGACCGCGAATAAATTGTTGGAAGTGCAGCATATATTGCAGAATGCCTGTTCGAAACAAACATTAGGCCCTCACTGTCTGGAATAATTACTTGTAACTACTAGAAGAACCATGTCCAAGCTGCCTCGTTCTCTCCATACACAATGCCAAATGCAATGGGGAATATCTGGTAGTCCCATCCTGGTAACTAGCTGTGAGAAGGCACCCTTTGAATTATGACTTTATTGCGGTCCCATCAATTATAATCAATGGACGCAAATAAGGAATTGCAGTTATAGATGCACCAAGAGAGAATAACAAATACTTAAATGTCACTTCCCCACTAGCTTCAACTGTGGTTTTGACATTATAGATCGTCTATGGGTTTGCATTTCCCATCATGTGCATGTACGACATCAGTAACTTGTAGCTTTTACAATCGCCATCTCGTTTGCAAACCATGCTTTCATGTACGTCACAGAAACCCACAACTATGACTCGATTATGTCAAGGATTTCAACAGCCCTTGGTCCCTTCTTCCCATTCATGTACCTAGCTTTTAACACTTCGAGAGTGATTTTTGCTGATGCCCTTTTACCATACTGAGATCTTGTGGAGACATCACAAGTATGAGGTAGCCTCACTGTCCTTACTTGTAGATTCTGCGAGCGTTTACCCATCTTGCGTGCAAATATCCGCCACGGGCAGCTGTTATCCACAACTCACAACCAACCTGCTTTTGTCCGATTTATCATGCTTGAAGGTGAACAGTCGCTTGATTGCGTGGATTAACAATATATACTGCATTTTAGCCTTGTTGTGAAACACCCGTCCGATATATATTGCGTCATCCGTCTCATCAAAATCAATCTCCCGAACTTACCCTGTTAACACATACTCCTCCCGAAATATGGTCGGAACATCATGTATTCCCCCATTGATTCCCCTCTCTAATATCCTCATACATGTTTGCAAGTCTGCATTGCACCTGATATGGGTCCATATGTCTCCACCCGGTCTGTGTTCCTTCTTCATTTTGCTCCCCATTCTGACCCCTATTATAATTCCCATTACCATTCGTTTGTGTACTAGACACATCATACATTCTTATCTCCTCCCTAGCATTACCATATTCACCCATTGTGTCCCCTTCAACAACATTCACTTCCTCGTTCTCCCTATTAATGAGTTCATCCCAGAAGTCGAAGACGTATTCATCATCAGACCACTCGTTCTCATCCCCGTCTGACCGTTCCTATGTTGCGGTTCGCCCTTCGCTTCAACTCCCACTTTCTATTTACCATTCTTGGTCGTCTCAGCATTAGCTTTCCTCGTTGATGCTTCCACAGCTTCAATGTGGGCTATCATACATCTCTTGCCTCTGCAGGTTGGTGCCACTACATTTGTCCGCCAATGTATGATCAATGTTTGGCACAACATCATCATCTGAGTCTCATCACCCGACCGAATGAACATAGGCGCCTAGTCCCTCTGGGTCTCTCCTACTGCCTTACACATGCCCTCCCCAGCCTGGTCTCTTTTTATATAGTGCTCCCCACCTGGTGAATTTCCAAAGCTCACACACATATGCAAGCCCTTCTTAACAGCCTGGACATATCTAAATGTATTCATTCCCATATTGCTTTTAATGCAAACCGGCGGAGCCTTCTGAGCAGCGAGTATATATAACTCACTTGGCATCAAGGTTTGTCTCCTCTATTTCAAATTCCTTTTGAATATGAGCTAGGAGTGCATTGTATGAGAGATCGGTAGAGAGAAGAAAACATTGCACCATAAGGTCCTTCTCTATCACAAAATTCCATTCTCCCATCTCAGAACATTCTCAGTCACCCACTACAACGAGAACGGCTTCCTCCATTCTGGAAAAATAATTTAAACTTTAGTTAATTTAAACAGTAGTCAGAGAAATCATTTCGTGAACATTTCTTGACTCATTAACTCCAAACCCTTCCTTACCACACATGTCATTCCTTAGAAGTACTGTGAAACCAACATTCTTCAAGAACCCATTATTTTACAGAGTACTTAATGCATATGCACTATTCCAACCACAAATCTGAGCCATTTCCAGACAATTTAACTACCCCACTTTCTTATATAACTAACTATGTCCTCACACACGTTCTATTAATCATCTCCTTTATATTATCTCCTATTCCAAAACATTTATAACCCTTCCACATCACACCCTGTTCCGTGGTTAATAAGTTCATGCTCCACTTCTATGTATCCTCACTGTGCCTTCGATCTTAAGCTCCCTAAATCTGCTGAGTTTCACTGTTTGTATATATAATTTATGAGTTGTACACTTTTCTCGGCTCCGTGAGTTGGCGTATTTAATGTGGAATCCAACTGTGGACTGTCCTCATCCACATAATTTCCCTCCAAAACGCTTGCGCACTGTACAAAATAGAGGGGATTTTAAAACTTTTGCTACAACCTGTGAAGGTGCCATCGTAGCTTGGTTTCGTCCACGGGTCTTTTCCCCAAAATCATTTCACGCACATGTTGTTCTTGTTGAAGATGGTGACATCAGCATCATACGTGTCATTATGTTTGGCATCTTTTTACTACAATATCTTTGTGCCATCGTAGCTTACTTTTATCCACGCTTTTTTCCCCTAAAAGTAATAGACGCAAATTTGATTATTGTTAAAGATGGTGACGTCAGCTGCACACATGCTTTTAGATTCAAATAGTAAATACCGTTGCCTCTGAGAACAAAAAGGTTCGGAATAGTTGATTACAAAAAATTTCAATGCCACTATAATAGTAAAATCTCTGTTTTAATAAGTTTGAAAAATGGCAGTCCCCATAATTACTCCTAAATTCTTCTTTTTTTCCAGAAATAACTACATAAATCTCATTCAAATACCTCAAATTAGGGATGCACATATTACCTAACCGGATATAACCAAATCAATCAAAACCAAAAGTTACCGGGAAAAAAAAACTAGTTATTCGAATGGTTCCTATTTCTTTTAGTTTTGGATCTCCAAAAAACCAAACTCAGCAGAAGCAAATGACTATTATCCAAAATTAAACCAAATTTCACCAAACAAATATTCACCGGACCCGGAATTAGTATTTTAACGTACAGTAAATTAAATCAAATTTCATCGACTTAGCCAACTACCATATAAACCGGATTACCAATATAACTCGACCAAATTATCGTAAAATTAAACGAAATTTGTAGTACCCGAATCATCAAAGTAGTTATTTCTATTAGTTCAAATGAAGGCCCGTATTGTTTAGTCACTAGGCCCAAACTTCCAGTAGATGAAGCCTAAAAGCCTACAAGTTATATTGAATGTCATAGCTACTTTAGTCTATCTAGTTTCCGCACCTAAACTAAAGTAATTTTTATAGCTATACTAATTCTTAATGCCCTATGACTTTTAAACATACATCTCTTTCCTCTTTCTCGAGTAAATCCTCTAGGATAGCTTACATCTGAATTACACCTTTGCATTTATAAATATCACACCGTAATCGTATGTGTAAACACAGTTTGGAAGCACCTAGACAAAACATCGTGTCGTTTAACTCTTATAGAAGAATCTAGAAAACTCCTTGTTGGATAAGGAAGTGGTGAGAGACGTGGAATCGATAAGTAGCAGTGAAGGGGCGAAATAAAAACAGTGTGTCGTTTTTCATGACAAGGAAGAATAGAAGTAAAGCACGGCAAGAGTTCGGCGAAAGAGTACAAGTTGGTACGGAAGTGTTGTGTATTTATTTGTGTGTACTTTGTTTTTGTCTTCTGTCTTGTTTTCCTTTTTAAAGAAAAAAATCAGATTTTATAACTTTTTTATATTGGAATCTCGACAACGACGTCTTCTCCACTTGACACTTTACGACAATAACATAGAAAAGCATATACGGTCTTAATTATTCCCCATTACGGGAACAAATTCACATCTGTATATATTACGTGATAATACCAAACGTTTTCTTCGAGATAAAAGAAAAGCAATACCACAATTTACAATTGCAAGTTGAAGAGGAATTTATTTTACGAGCAATTGCATCACTTTCAATTTGCAGAAGCCACTTGACAAAACTAAAGTAAAATCGCAATTTTTTGCACTTGTATTTGCATCACACTCAATTTGCAGAAACCAAATGAGTATGATGTTTGTTGTAGACAAAAGAACTAGGTAGTGAAATTTTTTATTTGAAGACAACAAGAGATGAAAAGGAACGGGCTTTCAATGTCAATGGAAAGCTTAGACAAAAGTATGAAATTAAAAGTAAAAGAACAGAAGCAAAAGAAACAGAATCATAACCAATGTTTGGTCTGAAAAGAGAAAAAGAAAGTAAATAAAGCTTTTAATGGGTGGAGACTTTGAGACTGAAAGACTTGTTGATCCAAGCCTTCAAGCTCCCTCCTTTCCTCGCAGCATTAATGGTGGAGTTAGGTCCCTCGAGCTTCTTCTCTTCAGGTTTCCTACAGAGCATAAAGTTCCTAGCTCCAAGTGATCCAATCGCACTCCATGTGCTTAAAGCTGTCATCACCAACAACAATAAAAAAAACCCAATTCAATAAACCAATTCTCTAATAATAACATCAAATCAAATCGAAAAAAGGATTAGACAATTGTTACCTTCAGGTCCAACCATGGGGCAATAGAGGAGGAAATCATTGAAATCAGATCCGAGAAGAGGGAGACGACCTTCACGAGCGTAGCACTTGAGAGCAGTATCAATCACAGAAGCAACGAGATCCTCTTCGTAAGCAACGAATCGGATCGGACCAGCACTACCAAGAACCGTAACGCTAATGAGAATCCTGTTCCCTTTGGCGTTCTGGTTCTTCTTCTGTTTGTTGTAGAGCAACATCTTCTTGTTCGTAAAATGGAATTAAAACAAAGAGATTGAGATCTCGAAATCACAAAGAGGGTTGATGGGAATCACGGGTCGAGGCCGAGGCAGCGGAAGTACCAGCCTTCTTTGCAGGATCCGAAAGCGAACGCAGACGAGACAGGAACAGAGAGGTAGAAGCTCGCCCTTTCGATGGGAAGGGAGAGCGTAAACTTACCACCTATCGGATTGGTTTCCACCATTCACAAAAGATTCCACAGCAAAAAAAAAAAGAGACAGAGAACGCGAGATCGGAATCGGAACAAGAAAAATAAAACTTTCTTCTGCTTCGAGAGAGAGAGAGAGAGAGAGAGACAATATAATTGTCAGATCTGAGCTGTGAGAGGTGAACGGAAGAGAAGAAAAGGGCGTATGTATATAAAGGGGGGTGTTTAGGGCTATGATGGACTTTTTGGGGATTTTCTATTTTCCCAACTTTATTAGTATTTGTGTTTCCGTTTTGGTTTCGGTTCTTTTTCGGAAACGTGTTTTTATTATTTATCCGTGTCTATCCCGAGTAATCAAGAGGTGAAGAAGACTAACCAGATTGTATTCTGTTTTTAAATATTTAAGGAGATAAATACTGACCAGATTGTATTCTGTTTTTAAATATTTAAGGAGATACATACTGACATATTCAAGATAAGATCGATTTTATATACAGTTTTGTTTAACAACAATATGGATACATATTTTATATTCTTTTTTTTTTTCACTAAAAGATACCTTCTTTCATTATTAAGTCTAAGATACACAGTACCGGCTACCAAAAAGATAGTCCCGGAGACAGTGCCGTGGACATAAGAAGTCCCGGAGTCTACAAACATTACAAAAAGCTAAGGTCCCTAAACATGTATAACAAACCACAAAGGAACTATACTACAATAAAACCAAACCAGAGACAACTATAAGACCCAATGGAAACAAAGGCAAAGCTAAGATGAAGTAATCACCCTCAGTCCTTCGCACATGACGAAGGATAAACCAATGTAACTCGCCAAGTAAAAGGGAGGAACATGGAGATGTAGGCCCTTTTGTAGAGAAGCAAGTCTTCAAGCCGAACCGTAGCCGCTATACACCCTCTTTTTATTGCTCCGTCCATCAAGCCGAAGCCACTGAGGAAGCAACCCAAGAACTGACCTTATTAAGGGGAAGCACCTGCAAAACGAAGGAGATGACGCCTAAGATCTACACCAAAGGAGAACTTGGTCGAGAGCCTAAACCAAAGGATCTTCCAATTGCAAACGGCGGACATTACAGTAGCATAACAAGTTTGTGCATGCACACAGTGGAACCAGACAGAGAGAGAAACAAACAGGTGTGATAGATCAAAAAAACGGTGAAGAAGAAGACATAAAGCATGATCTAAGCAGTGGATCTAAAATCCGGCCAGATCTGAATCTAGATCTAGTCCACCGGTACACAAAAACTCCGATCTATCCTACGTGAGTGAAAGTCGAAAAAGAACAAAGAAAAAACAGGGTCCAACCGGTGTCGGCGGTCTCAGACCACCGTACACCGGTCGAAAGTTGAAAATTTGTAAGTTTTTTTTAGTGATGGAAGAGAGGAAAAGAGATAAGAGAGAGAAACGCTCTATTGGCACATATTTTATATTCTTTAAACCTGAAAAAATGTAAAATTCCTTTTCTTGGTAAAATAAAAAGTTGTAATTGTCATTTGATTTTTTTTTCGAGATATCATATGAATTAAAAAGATTCATGCATGTAACATCAAGATATAAATTAGTTGAAGATATGATGTTTCCAACAAGAAAAATATATATATAAACAATTAATTTAAAATCAAAATCTTTCCATCTATGTGTGAATCTAATTTTTTTGAGTTTTAATCTATTAATGTGTGCTTGTTAAAAAAAAAAAAAAAAATTTGAAAAACAAGAAGTAAAAAACGGTGGCTTCCGATCTGATGTCGATGTCTTCCTAATGAGTATTTTGAGTTAAAACTGTCAAGGAATCGGATGCCCGGAAACAGTTCCGCGTCTCAGAGATATACGTCGAAAATATTTTCCTGATTTTTTAATTTTTTTTTATGGACGTAAAAAATATTAATGAGTGTTTACTTGGGTTGCAAAGTAGTTTAGGTTATAATAATTTGTACACTGTAGAATCAACTGGTTTGAGTGGTAATTTGGCTCTCATGTAGAAAACATGTTACAATGTTAATGTTGTCTTTTTTAATAATAGGATCATCGATTTTCACGTGCATTTCGGATCCATTTCTTTTTATCTATCATGTGTTTACAGAGATCTCATACGGACTCGTCGTTTAGTTGTGTGGGAGTTGTTATCAGATTTTGCTGTGACTCGTGATGAATCTTGGCTTTTGGCTGGAGATTTTAATGAGTTAGTGAATGCAAATGAAAAATTGGGAGGTCCTACGAGAGAGGAACATACTTTCTGGAATTTCAGAAATGTGGCTATTAATTGCAAGATTCGTGAACTGCGGAGCCATGGGAACTCTTTCTCTTGGGTTGCTTGGCGTGAGTGTGGATGGATTCAGTGTAAATTGATCGGAGCTTCGGTAATGATGCTTGATTTACCGATTTTCCAAGATCGAAGATGACATATTCAGATCTTTGGGGGTCGGATCATAGGCCGATATTAATCAACTTTGCCTTTGACCCGTTGATCGTATGTAAAGGGAAGTTTTGCTTTGACAAACGATGGCTAAAAAAGCATGATATTGAAATGGTGATAAAGAAAGGATGGGATGTGATGTCAGGTCAAAATCCCTCCTCTTTAACATCCCGTATTCAAAGTTGTCGGCTTGAGCTTTATCGCTGGAAACAAAGGTATAATTTAAATTCAGTGAGCCGTATACAAGAGCTGCATGTGGCTTATGAAGCCAAGATCTCAAAGGTTTACCCGGATCTATGTTGAATTTTAAAACAAACATTGCTCATGCTTACAATGATGAGGAGAAGTTTTTGAAGCAAAAGTCCCGTGAAAATTGGTTGAAATCGGGTGACAGGAATACAAGATACTTCTATAATTCGGTCAAAGGACAAAGGATTCAAAATAGGATTTTGTTGCTTAAAAAATTATACGGGTCGGGAGTTTTACGCAGAAGGGTCGAAGGACCAGATTGCGGTGGATTATTTTATACCCTTATTCACTATTGATACACAAATTTTTACCCTACGTATTTCTAACTGCAAGTACACAGCAAATATCAGTGATAGTACTTAAGGATCGACTCCATGAAGACTGAATAACTAAACAAACTAATTTAAATAAATTCTAAATTAAATGCACAAGTGATGGTTTTAAGTTTTACTAACTAACGCAAAAAAATATGTAAATTATGAGGGGTTTAAATCAATTAATACAAACGCTAGGCTGTTGGAAACTTCAACTAGATTTAAATCTGAACTGAACTATGGACAGTGTCGATCGACACTGGTGTGGTGTCGATCGACACCCTACGTGCAGAAATTATGTAACCTTTAACTCTTGAATATGAACAATCTATCTAGCAAATCCAACTCTCACCGAGACTTACTAACTTAATTTAAACCATAGAAAAACCAACTCTCGCTGAGAAATCCTATGGAATTCAAATTAGCATTATTAAACCTATTCAATTTGTTCACTAACTATTTTAAACTAAATCTCTTTGAGAATAGATAGCTAGCTCTCTTAAGATTGGTTCCAGCAATTTATTAGCATTCTTATTCATAATAAATTCCATATAATCTTAACTCTAGATGGCCAACCTAAAGCATAACATTAAGAACAATCTAAGAGAAGAGTTAAATCAATGCTATATAACTTAAGCTATGGTTAACAGAAATTCATCATAGTTTAAGAACCCTAAATCTAACTAACAAACTACTCAGGCATAGCTAAGCAATTCATCATGCAATAATTTAATGAAAGCAATAAACTGAATCAATAAAAAGGGTTTAAGAAAATCTTCTCCCAAAACTCTCTCTAAAGTAGAATAATGCATAAGCCTAAACAATGGCCAAAGCCTAGTATTTATATGCACAAAAACGTCTGCCCCTTGGCAAAAATAAAAAAAGCTAAATATTCTTTTTTTCCGATCAATAATTGGAAACTTCATTTTTCTGCCTGCTAGAATGACATGTCTTCACTAAAACCGACATATCTCCTCAACCAATAATCAGAATGGGTTGAAACCACCACCAAAGTGAAGCTAACTCAATTTCCTATGTCGTGTCAAAATTTGAGATTGAAATTTATACGAAAAGACTTTTGTCGGACATGATTTTTAATGAACTTCGGACTGCTTCTGCATTGTCATTCCATTTATTTGTTTCCTTTTGCTCCATAATTTCTCCTTAATTCACCAAGTGACCAAAACTCCTCCACGCACCTAGAATGACTATTTTGGACTCTAATAATAATAATATAGACTCTAAAATATAAATAAATATATGGTTATTATCATAAAAACCGGTAAAATATGAGATATATCAACTACCTCCGTTCCTGGAGATATGGAGGAGTTGTTTGAAGGGCTTCAACCTCATGTAGATTCAGAGATGAATGCAATGTTAACAAAAAAGTGCCACTGGAGAGGAGATAAAAAAATGGGCAGTGTGTATTAAAGGGGATAGTGCGCCAGGGGCAGATGGTTTTACACCAATTTTTTTAAAGAATTTCTGGCATATTGTGGGTCCGAGTGTGGTTCGTGAGTTCACAAAATTCTTTCGCACCGGACCTACAGGCGGATTGGAACCATATACACATCTGCTTGTTACCTAAGGTGACTGCGCCGACACATATGAAAGATTTACGGCCGCTTAGTCTTTGTTCGGTTCATTACAAAATTATCTCGAACATTATGTGTGACTGTCTCAAAGTTATTCTCCCGGGTCTAATCTCAGATACACAAGGAGCTTTTTCTCTCCGGTCGGCTTATTACGGACAATATTTTTATCGCGCATGAATTGATCCATGAACTTCGGACAAATGAGGATGTTAGTAAGGAGTTCATGGCTATTAAAACTGATATGTTTAAGGCATATGATAGTATTGAGTGGATCTTTATTGAGAAACTTCTCCGTAAATTTGGGTTCTCCGAGATATGGATCCATTGGATAATGCCTTGCATATCCTCGGTTCTTACTCGGTGCTATTGAATGGTCAAACCCGTGGCGTTTTAAGCCCGAAGGGGACTCCGGCAAGGAGATCCAGTGTCACTGTTTCTCTTTATTCTTGGGGTGAATGCTTTGGTGAATATTCTAAATCAATTGGTTGTGGTTGGGCGCCTTCATGGAATCTCATTAGCGACAGGGGGTCCATATGTACATCATTTATTGTTCGCAGATGATAGTTTGTTAATCTGCAAAGCTTTGGCTGAGGAATGCACGGAAAAATTGCGGTGCTTGAAGCTGTATGGTGATGCCTCAGGGCAGATGATTAATCTGGGCAAATCTTTAATTATTTTTGGTACGCAGGTCCCGAAAAGTTTGAAGACGGTAATCAAGGAGACGATGGCAATAGATAAGGAGGGTGGTGAAGGATCTTATCTTGGACTCCCAGAATGCTTTAGTGGTTCAAAACACCGTCTCCTCAGTTTCATTCATGAAAAAATAAAGTCGCAATTAAATTGTTAATTTGCAAAAGCCATATCAAATGGTGGAAAGGAAATTCTGTTGAAGTCCATTGTCTTAGTTTTGCCAGTCCATGCGGTGTTTTTTTAGATTGTCAAAAGACTTGTGTCAAAACCTGACTAGCGCAATGACTGAATACTGGTGGAGTGGGGATGATAAAAAGAAAATCTCATGGGTGGCTTGGGAAAAACTTTGTCTTACAAAGGAGAATGGTAATCTTGGATTCCACGATATTGCGATGTTCAACCAAGCCTTGTTGTGCAAACATGCTTGGGGACTTATTGAAAATCCTCATTCTCTCTTGTCTCGTTTTCTAAAAAGTGCGTACTTTCCAAATGGAGAATTGATGGAGTGTGATAGTGATGATATTTTACCGCTTTCGATATGATTTTTCGGTGTTTTTTATCAAAGAAACTATTTGATTTGAAACATAAACTACTGGATTTCACATTTTTCTGTTTGCAAAGTGTTTTTGTGAAAACAATGCATTTTAGGTTGCAAAGGGCATTTCTACCAAATCCAACAAATCAACATCAGAAGTCCAGGCCCGGAGGAAGGAGATGTTCATTTTGGAATGAAGTGAGGAGTTAGGACAATCAAGCCACATGAGTTAGCTTTCACATGAGCTTGGAATCGTTTCCTCAGAAGTAAGAAGTTAAGCCCAAATTACTGAAGGAGTATTCAGAAACCCACAAGACTTGAAGGCCCAATCGATCGGACCAGAGGCACACCGATCGATCGAAGCCCATTTTTTCAAGAAGGTTCCATAACAAATTCAGATCTATACCATTGCATTTGGGGAGATGTTTATTTACGTTGAAGATAAACTCAGGAGATACTGAATCTTCATAAATGCGTTGAATAGCTACGACCGATCGATCGGTCAGGATAGCTACGACCGATCGATCAACTGAAGATAATCACAAATATTTGGATTCCTATCAATATATTTCTCATGTTTCTTCTCGGCCCTCTACTCGACCCTCTCCCCTAAGTATACAGAAGACTGAAGGCCGAGAGAAACATCAGAAATCTCTCTAAAGCTTTCAGGCGTCCAACCTTATAGTTTATCAGTTTTTAAGTTTCTTTGTTTCATTTATTTTGATCATTGTTTCAAGGAAGAAGTTTGTAATCTCTGCATTTCCAGAGAAGCTATTTTGAACCCTTTTAATACAAGAAAATTTTATTATGTTTATGTCTACTTTTGCTATGTCTGAGTAGTCTTTTAGTTAGCAATAGGGTTTTGCTAGGAGGAATCATGGTTTGGTCGATAGACAATTAGATTATGTAATGAGTAGTTTATAGGCTTACTTTCATATCAGTACTTAATTCAAATGATAGGATAAATCTGCTACTGATACACTGCTTAGAGTAAGAGATCCAGAACTTGATAGTGAAAGCTTTACTATTTATAG
>OVAP01001584.1:0-23074 GCA_900406295.1 Aurinia saxatilis | reverse complement strand
ACCCGAAGCAAAGCGCATCAAGCTAGACAATAAAAGCTGCAAGTGTATTTTTCTTGGGGTCAGTGAGGAATCCAAGGCATATCGAATGTTCAATCCCACTACGCAGAAAATTATTGTGAGTAGAGATGTGGTGTTCGAAGAAACAGAGAAGTGGGATTGGGGAAGGAAAAACAGTGAAGGAGCAAACGATTCGGTTAGCATAACATGGGAGAATGATGCTCTCGGTGAAGCAGAATTTCTTGATATGCAATCTGAGGAAGAAGACAACAATAGTCACGATGAAGAGCCAGAAGTCGAAGAAGAGACAGATTCAGATACTACTGAACCAGCGGTTGGTCTAACATCTAACCCTGGTTCATCTGCTGGTCCAACATCTAATCCTGGTTCATCATCGAACCCTGGAAACAGACTCTCGGCTCGTCAAAAGACGAAACCAGCATATATGCAGGATTATCAGTGTGGCCAAATCATGATAGGAGAAATTCCTCGCAATCATATAATGATTGATGAAAATGTACTGTCTGTTGTCACTACTGCTCTAGGTGATCCAGTGACATATGAAGAGGCAACTGGACACACGGAGTGGGATGAGGCGATGGTAGCTGAAATTGATTCCATCGAGCGCAATGAAACTTGGGAGCTGTCGGAAGTACCTAAGGGAATCAAAACAATCGGCGTAAAGTGGGTATACAAGACAAAGTACAACGAAGATGGAAAGGTTGACAAGTTTAAAGCAAGGCTGGTAGCAAAAGGGTACGCACAAAGGTTTAGAGTTGACTACAATGAAGTGTATGCACCTGTAGCGAGATGGGACACAATCAGAATGATCATTGCTACAACGGCATATAAGAATAGGAATATCTACCAGCTTGATGTGAAGAGTGCGTTCCTTCATGGAGAATTGAATGAAGTCGTCTATGTGGATCAGCCGCAAGGTTTTGTTAAGAGGGGAAGTGAGGGAAAAGCATACATATAGAAGAAGGCTTTGTATGGTCTGAAACAGGCACCAAGAGCCTGGTTTAGCAAGATTGAAGGATATTTCATGAGGGAAGGGTTCATGAAATGCGAATTTGAGCACACTCTGTTTGTAAAAACATAGTCAAAAGGTCAGATTCTCATCGTTAGTCTCTATGTTGATGATCTGATATTTACTGGAAGTTGTGAAAATCTGATCACTGAGTTCAAGGAATCTATGAAGAAGAACTTTGATATGACGGATCTCGGAAGAATGAGATACTTTCTAGGAGTTGAGATACTGCAAAGGAAGAAGGAATCTATATGTGTCAAAGAAAGTTTGCAAGAGAAGTTCTAGAAAGGTTTGAGATGCTAGCGTGTAATGGAGTCAACAATCCCATTGTTCCGGGAGTTAAGTTGTCAAAGGCGGGAGGAGGAGCTGCTGTAGACAACACTCTCTACAAACAAATGATCGGGAGCTTGTTGTACCTCACTGTCACTCATCCTGATCTAAGCTACTCAGTAGGCTTGGTGTCACGGTACATGGAGAATCCCACTGAAGCACATCTCCAAGTGGTAAAACGAGTGCTGAGGTATGTGAAAAACACCATGGAGCTTGGAATAATGTATAAACGTGGGGGATGCAGAGACTTTGAAGTATACACTGATAGTGATTATGCGGGAGACTTGGATGATCGGAAAAGCACTTCTGGTTTTGTGTTTAAAATGGTGGGAGGGGCTGTTTCGTGGAGCTCAAAGAAACAACCCATCGTTGCATTATCAACCACTGAAGCAGAATACATAGCAGTTGTTTGGTGTGCTACACAAGGGATTTGGATGACAAGGGTGCTCATAGACATAGGAGAAGGCTTGGAGGAGACCATTGTGATAAAATGTGACAACAGTTCTACTATTCAATTGTCCAAAAATCCAGTTCATCATGGTTGTAGTAAACACATTGAAGTGCGGTTTCACTACTTGAGAGATTTAACTAAGGAAGGCAAGGTGAAGCTGATACATTGTGGGACTCAAGATCAGATTGTTGATACCATGACCAAACCTTTGAAGCTGGAGGCGTTCGGGAAGATGGAGGAATTGCTGGGTCTAGTCGAGATGCCAAAGTAAACTGATTTGCTTGAAGCATATCAGTTTAGGGAAGGAATTGTTGGTTTAGTTAAGGCTAAGTCTATGGACTTAGTCTATGGTTGCAGAATAAATTCCAAGGTTTAAGGAGACGTTGAAGTTTGAATAAGTTTTTAGATTATTTCAAGTTGTAGAAAAGTCCTCCGAAAATGTAGGAGGCAATCTGTTTTGTATTTGGCTACTTAAGCACTTTGAGAAATAAGAGAAAAGCAAGTTTTCAGTCTCATTATTCATCGCTCTATACTAACAGTACATCTGCTCCACAGCACCATTGAGGGTGGTGTCACGGTACTCCTTGTACATGTTGTGGTACCCGGTTCTGCTCTGGTAACGGAGCCAGATACCGAAGTTCTTGATCTTTGTGGGGTTCTTCTCGAAAATCTCATTGATGGCAAGCATTTGTCCAGTGCTCTTCTTGACCTTCTTCAGCTTCCTTAGAAATCACCAAAACTTGGACATGGCACGGACTTCATTTGTAGCCCATAGCTTCATCCTGTAGATCTTAGGCTGGACATCTTTCTCTGTGGGGAGACCTCTCCCAACCACTTGGTACTGGTGAAAACGGAAAGCACCCATTTCGACGGAGAGATCAAGCTCCAAATGAAGAACAGAGAGCTAGAGCTAAACGATGGCGCTGATATTTTGGTAGTTTTGGTAACGGCTTATAAATCGTCCATTCTAGTAAATTTCTTTCGCGCGTAGGAGATACCCACGTCTCCGTTTTTCTCTCAAACCTAGCAAGAAAAGGAGACAACTTCAGATCCGCCGCTTTGCCTCTCCGGCGTCGGGTGCTTGCCACTGGCATCGAGAGAGGGCTTTCTCCTTGTCTCTTAGCTTCTCCTTTCCTTTATTATGTTTTCTTCTCGGCGGTTCCCCTCTCGTTATTGGCTTTTTGAGGCGTTCCCGCATCGGATTGGAGTTGGGTGTTTCTAGTTGCTGGACTTTGAGATTTTGGTGGTCCTCTTGCCATTCCCTGCTTCGTGTGAGGACTTCGTTTCAGGTTTGGGTTTCTAGGGTGGCGGATATGGTTTACTCTTCTAGGGCTTGCTTCTCTGTTAGGGTTGTGGTTTCGTTCCTCGGTCTTCCGGAGGTGGTCTATAGTAGGCGGAGTGGAATCTGGTGTTAGTTTGAGTGTAGGTCGGCGGCTCACAGTTATGCGAGGGAGACTAGGCTTCGGGTTAGGTTGGGTGTTTCTGTTTTGATACTCTCTGGGGATTATCTTTAGACTGGGGGTCTATCTAAGCTCAGAATCGGGAACTAGGAGTGGTTTCAATGGTTGTTCGGTTTTGGTTTTGGAGAATTTGGTTCTGAACTTTTTTCCAAAACCACTGGTGAGTGTCATAGGGGCTTCCAAGCGCTCTCTTGTTCTAGTGGGTAGCTCGGTGGTCGCTGGGTTCTACTTGTCCTCCGTCAGTCCTTTTGTGATGTCATTCTAGGGTCTGAGGACTGCCCTGGAGGTGCGATCACTTTTGGTAAGGTGGTTGACTGGTGGCTTACGTTGTGGTATTGACTTTCTCCTTCTCTGGTCTCTCCTCCTCAGCTACACCTTCGCTATGCCCCAGTTTGTTTTGGTATTCTGGTCGGCCAGTGGGTTTGAGTCATGCTCGTATCTCTCCTTAGGCTGGTCTTTGGAGTGTGGTTCCAACCTTGTAACGGTCTCCAAAACCCTCTATGGGTTTTGGTTTTGGTGATCTTTGACTCCCGATCTCAACAAATTATCAGTGTGAGCAATAGAACGGGACTTCTACCAATTACATACCTCCCCTTCTTAGGATTGACTCTTTGAGTAGGTTCGAATTAGGTTTTTTAATTTTCTCCTTGGCTGATTTTATTTTTATTTTATCGAGTCGTTTATTGTTAGCACAGTTCTTTCAAGGTCTAGAAGAGTAAACCCTTCAAACTCTTCCTTTTTGAGTTCCGGTGGTTTTGTAAATATTTCAAACTATCAATAAAAATTCAGATGAAAACAAAAAAAAATCGTCCATTCTAATACAGCCATAAACGAACTAACCTTTCCAATACAACCATAAACGAACTAACCATTCCTATACAGCCATAAGTCATTCGCTTACATCGTACCCACTTGGACAAAGCAGAAAAGATCTATCAGAAATACACTCGAGCGACAGAGTAGATTACTTAACCGGCAATGCACCTAATTCGCAACACCATTCCAATAACCACACTGCACCCGATTTGCAAAACCATTCAAAGATCTGATCACTCCCCAACCAAATAATCAAAACGGAATGCACTTAGAACATAGTACCATTTGGGGCGTAGGACAGTTTGTTATTGACCAAAAGAGGGGGAAACAATGTACACGTAAAGACACGTTATGATTGTTCAAGGCCATAGCAACTACCAACAAAAGGAACAATTTCAGAACTAACTAAAGGTCATAGCAACTACCACGACCAGTGAGGCAGGTGGAGCAATATAATCAAGGTTGCGATCCAAGAAAACCCATTTGATCAACAATGTCATGTAAGTCCTCACTTCCCCAATCCAACGGTGAAGCAACCAAATCTTCTATTTCTGCATCTAGATTACTATCTTCCATTATCACATTCATAGCCTCCAAACACGGTTCTTCCTTGGTAGGCACCAAATTACTTGACTCATCATGGATACCTGCAGCAAGTAAGGTCACCATATCTTCCTTGAACTCCTGATCCCGTATAACTTCCTCCTCCACAGTCCCCATGGTCGGGCTAGAAGTAAGCCGGCGCTTCCTCCCGGCATCCAAACCCAAGTGTTTCTTCTTCTCTTTGCTCATCAATGCAAACTGTTGTACAAAGTTTGGATTGTTCAAGGCCTTAGCAAGGAAGGTCATCATCTGCTGTTGTCTCTTTTCTGTAATGAGTAACCGTTGCTCCATGGCTGCGACTTGGTTCTTGGAGTTGTGTTGCTGCTGTCTCAGCCTAACTACCTCAGCCACGAGCAGGCTGTGATCCCTCTTTAGCCTATCCACTTCTCCCTCGAAGCCGTATTGGCCGACCTCCACACAGGAGATTCCTGATGCTTGCTGATTGACGTTCTGGACACCTATATTTCTCCTTCGTTTGATGTTCTTCAGAAGATGCTTCCGGCCTGCTAGAAAGCCTTCGTTTGCGAATTCCCATCTGTCTGGATCGATCTTTCTGAATCCCTATAGAGCAAGAAAATGTTCAATCAGCTATTGAACTTGAACAAAAATGGCACAATCCTACAAGTTCATCGTATAACTTGACTACTCTTAAGTCCTAACAAATGCCATCATGCTAAGTGAAAGAACTAACCTTAATAGGAGAGGACTCAAGAAACCCATCTAAAGAAATCCAAAATTGAGATTAGAAACAAACAATGAGGAAATCAGTAGATGAAGAATAGGAAAGAGCGCACTTACATAAGTGTTGAGCTGACGGATGAAGCTGGAGAAATTGCTGTGCTTGAAGTAACGAGGGAGGAGAGTGGTGGAGAACCTGTGAGAGTCCCAAACAACAAAGCTGTTACGCCCATTGCTCCAGGAAACCACCGTGTCCGTCGCCGGATCCTCCACCATCTCGTAAGTCTTGGTCAGAAACGGCGGAGGTCCAGTCTCGTTAAGCCCTTCCATTGGTCTCGGGGACAACGAGGATCCCACCGATGACGAAGCCGCCGCCGTCACCGTCTCTTCCTCCAATTCCATTTTCAGTCGTTCCATTTCCTTGCAATCTTCTTGTCTAATCCATAGGCCAAAAAGGACCAAGTTTGTAAATGGCTCAGGGTCTGTCAAGCGTGGAAGAGAGAGAAACGCATATAAGTGGAGACAAAAGAAGGTTCTACACAAAACATATTCAAACCTTCTTCTTGCCATTTGTCTTCCCACGTGGACACAAGCTTCCCGAAACTTCTTTACAAATCTAGAACCTTACGGGCTTTTTATTTTCCTTCTTCTTGGGCCTTTTTTTTTTATTAAGAAACTGTTTTTGGGTTACAGCATCAACATTTGTCATTATCTTCTTCTTTTTTTGTCATCTATTTTAACATAAACCAAACTAGGAAACCGGAACAATACAAAATATAGATCCGGATAGTAAACCAAACCGAATTTTTTTTATATAAATTTTAAAAAATACTCCTTTTAATTTGTATTTTTCAAAAATATTTTCATTTATCTTTCAAAAATACTCTTTTTTGGATTTAGAGTTGATTTAAGATTTAACTTTAAAGCTTAAATCTTCTAGGGTTAGGGTTTAGTGTTTTACAAACTATTCGGGTTTATGTTTGAAGTATTAGAGTTTATATTTTAGGAGTTTTGAATTTATTAAGGATTAAAACTTCTTTTAGAGTTTCGAATTTTAGGATTTAGTGTTTAACCCTAAACCCTAGATTCTAAATCCCACAACCCTACAAAATATTATAGAATATTTAAAAATATTAAAAATATAATTTAGATTGAATTTTTATTGAAACTAATATATTTTTCAAAAATAGCAAAAAATTTTTTTTAAAAAATATGCACTTCAAAAGAGACATTTTTGAGATTCCAAAAAAAAATTTCAGAGACAAAAACTGATTAACACCATGATCAGAGACAAGAAACAATACCATCATCCTGATTTTATATACGAAATGCATTATACCTATCTCTCAGTTAAACACCATTACTTTTGTGATCTTTTCTGTTTAAAATGAAAATTTAAAGAAAATAATATTGTTGGTCTCGATAATCTATAATGTTTACATTTGTTACTATTTTTTTAATTTTCTATAATGATAAAGTCGTTCGTATAATAATAATAATCTATTAATAATCACAATCCCAGAAAAAGATTTTGAGTGTTATGTCTATTTATAATGTTTTTTTATGGTATTCAAATGGTTATGTCTTTTCGTTTGATGTTCTTTTGTTGTGCCTTTTGGATTTTTGTAGTGGTTTGGAGAGTGTTATGTATTTTTTGTTTGTTATCTTTTTATTTGTGTCTTTTGGTTTTTGTTTGAAACTGTTGGCATTTATAAGTGTATGTATCTTTTTCATTTAAAACATTACAAAACAACAACAATGAAATTAAGTGCAAAGTCTATTTATAGTGTTTTTAGAGTTCTTAAACGATTGTGTTTTTTTATTTTATGTCTTTTCGTTTGTACCCTTTGACGTTTTTTATAATTCTCAAACAGTTAATTATGTCTTTTTGTCTTGTGCCTTTTCATTTGTGACTTTTGATAAATGTACATTTTCGTTTATGACTTGTGTATTTTCGTTTTGTGTCTTTTCGTTTGTGTTCTTTGGCGTTTTTTTTAATAGTTCTCGAATGGTTGTGCATTTTTGTGCCTTTTCGTTCGTGTCCTTTGATAAAAGTACTTTTTGTTTGTAATTTGTGCCTTTTTGTTTGTGCTCTGTGGCATTTTCTCAGTTGTGTGTTTTCGTTTGTTCTCTTTGGCATTTTTAAGAAAATTATAATTCTTGAACGGGCATGCCTTTTTGTTTGGTGCCATTTCGTTTATGTCATTTGATAAATATATTTTTTTCGTTTATAACTCTTTAATTTATTTATTTTAAGTTTTTAATAAGTGTCTATTTGCGTGTGCCTTTAAATTCGTGACACAAGCTCTGATACCATATGATACAAGCTCTCAAGGCCTTGATAAAACAAAATTTGGATCACTAACTGGTCTAATGATCTCTCTAGCTAATATTGGATAGCGTGGATGGTAGAAGTGGATCAAGGTTCGCCACTCAAGGCTGCGGAAGGCTTTGTGATAAGAACAACACTATGTTTATAGAGACATTTTCGACATAAAACAAGAGCAAAAATAATAGACAATCTCTTAACAAAACATTTTGTAAATCATTCAAAGGTTCGTTTTTGCAATGGAAGAAGAGATGAGCTTATATATGCTCAATTTACAAATAATCAAATAAATCAACATAAATGCGGAATCAATCAAATTAATAACGAAAAACTATGAGTAAATAAATAAGAAGGACTTTTAGCAATCATCCTTTATTTATTGATTGATTCGTTGTATCTAGACATCTTCTTAATATATCATTTGTTGATTGTCTTCTAGAATTTTCTTTAAAACAAATGTTGATTTGCTTTGGACCATTTGTTGATGCGTGATGAACCATATTTTTGAGGCTGCATCACAAGGCCTTATGTAGCCTTGAGTGGCGAACCTCGATCCACTTCTACCATCCACGCTATCCCGAATTAGCTAGAGAGGCCCTTAGACCAGCTAGTGATCCAACCTTTTGTTTTATCAAGGCCTTGCGAGCTTGTATCAAGTCGTTTGTGTCTTTTAGATTGTATCTCTTCAATAAATATTTATTTTTGTTTGTGTTTCTTCGTTCACAACATTTTGATATATATACTTTTTTAATTAGTGGATTTCCGTGTTCTTTTAAGTTTGTTCGTATCTTTTAGAGCGTGTCTTTAAGACCGTGTATCTTTGATAAATAATTATTTTTGTTTGTGTCTCTTCATTCACAACTCTTTGATATAATTTCTTTTCTTGTTAATTAGTGTCTTTTTATGTGTTCTTCTAAGTTTGTCCATGTCTTTTAGATCATATCTATTTGATAAAAAAATATATATATTTGTGTATATTTGTTCACAACTCTGCGATTTAACACTACAAAAGAGCCATTTTCGCATCATAAATTTTAATAGTTAATATCATTTTTAAAAATGATGCTTGAGTTAAAAATGATGTTAAATACAATGAAACTAAATGTATTTTACATCATTTTTATAAATGACACTATAGATATTTCCAATAAGTAATGCATGTTACCCTGATTAATTTTTGTTTTAATATATATTTTTAATGATGTTATAGCATCACTTAAAAAAATGATGCTATTATAAATGACACTAACAAACAGCTTTTTAGCTGTGTAATTTTTTTTCTTTTAATTAGTTTCTTTGTGTGTTCTTTTGAGTTTGTTCGTGTCTTTTAGATCGTGTCTTTAGGTTACGTTTCTTCGATAAATAATTATATTTGTTTGTGTTTTTTTGTTCACAACTCTTTGATATAACTTTATTTATTATTTTATTTTTTAGCAACCACACATTTATAGATTAAAACCAGGGAGATATAACTTTATTTTTAATTAGTGTTTTTTCGTGTGTTTTTTTTAAGTTTGTTTGTGTCTTTTAGATCGTATTTTTTCTATATCTTATCAACACTTCTGAATGTTATGGATTATAAAACACCCCATAAACATTATGCTATATATATAAATAAAGTAATATAGGACATTCATTTAAACGAACTTATTAGAAAAGACACAACTTTTAGATGAAAAATCACATACTTTGTAATTATAATTCTAAGAAATGGTGTATTTATTATGAACATACACATTTTTATAATTATATAATATTTCTATTTATTCTATGTTGCACACAATTTAAAATGCTGCAAAAATTCAGTGCATAACTTATATATTTTTCAATGTAAATATATGTGGTGACTGACAATAGAATTTTATTGAATATCTTATTAAAACTACTGAATAGTATGGATTATAAAACACACATATATGTGACCATTTTTATAAAATAATATATGAAAACTAACGAAAAAAGAAAAAAAAATATGATAGACTATTTTTATCTATAAAAAATTAAAACAAAACAATTTCCAATAAATAAGAGTAAAAGATAATCTCTGAACATGTGGTTTGTTTTTACCTAGACACCTATTATCTCACATATGACTATATGTTGCATTTTTAACAGTCAAGTTGAGATTTGGAATAAAAAACTAATAATAGACAAAGAAGGAAATGTGCACAAAAGGACTACCAATATTGTCCACAAAGAAGTGTTTGATAATCTTTTGTAGTTTACAGTTTCTATACAATCAATATCATGGAAGACTTTTTTTAATGAATACTACAACTATGTAACACAAACCTATAACATTATCTTTTAGTAGATTACAATTATCTACTGTAGTTAATTATTTTGCATTAAATATAACATAAAACTTTAAATCATAGTCCACATAATATGCAAAGCCAATAATCTAGGAATATGACCAAAAACGTCTCAACAACAACAACAATATCAATAGACCTTAAGAACACTCTAGTCCCCATCGATTTATACCTCCAAAATGAAGTTAGAATTTTGTAAAAGCAAAATCTCTAACTTGCTGATTTCTGATTGCATGACTGTTGAGTGAAATTTATTCACTTTGGGATCCACTACAAAACATATGAAAAGTTAAGTCCACATCGGCCAATGCCAAATAATGGCAAGATAAGTCACTGACCGTCAGACCACTGTGGAAGGTCATGTGACAACCATTCTGGAAAGACACTTGTCAGTCACTTCGAATCCTAAGAGAAACATAAGTTATGAGGGGTGGCTTCGGACTCTTGGGACACATCATTGCAACCGACGTTTAAGAGACGGTACCTAGCGACACGTCAGCGGAACTGACCTAATCTTAGAAGAATTAGGGTTTGGAGAAATCTTATAAATATGGACACTAGGACCCATAAAGGGGACATGGAAAAACACACAAAACCCTAACAGACTTATCCTCGCCGCCTTCAAAGAGCGACCGCACGTGGAACCCCTGCCAAGGAAACTCCTAGTGAAACCCTTGTCAAGGCAGATCCCAGCGACCACCACTCAAAGCCTTCAACATCCTTCACGAGATGATAAGCTTGTCAAGGCAGCTCCCAGCGACCACCGCTCAAAGCCTTCAACATCCTTCACGAGATGATAAGCTTGTCAAGGCAGCTCCCAGCGACCACCGCTCAAGGCCTTCAAGATCCTTCACGAGAGGATACGCTTGCCAAGGAAGCTCCCAACGACCACCGCTCGAAGCTTTCTAAATCCCTCACGAGGGGATCATCGCTTAGACTCAGTTAACTGTAACGAAAGCCACTGTCTTTGTCAAAATATCATTGATTAATAAAGATACGATTTTTCACACCGTTCCGTAGTACTATCCATATATGAACCGGTTAAATTATTACCAAACAGTTGGCGCTAGAAGGAGGGGACAGTTTCAACTACGTGAGATATGGTGAATGAAGAACACACTCAGATCCCACCAGAAGGGAACACTCCGGCAGATGTTGTTGCTCAACAAGAGGCACTCACCAACCAGATGAAGCATAGCGAGAAGAGGCTCAAAGTGCTTGAAGCAGAGAACGCTTCCCTGAGAATAGAGAACACTTCTCTGATTGCTGAAGCAAGAGGCATTGGAGGTAACGCTCAGACTAGCGCTTACATCCCTTCAATGACGTCGTTGGAAGATACCCCATTTTTTATGGGCAACAAGTCGACAATGGATAATAGTGGTCCATCTAAGGAGGACCACTACTTCCAAAGCATGCTCTTCAAACACATGGAGGAGATGGAAGCCATGATCAAACGACTTCCAGGGGTTGCTCCTCCAATCGTGAAGAGTGCTCTCAATAGCTACGTAGATACTCCATTCACAGATGAGATATCACTTGTTGAGATGCCAAAGAAATTCAATTTCCCTTCAATTAAGATGTATGATGGAACGACTGATCCCGACAATCATATTGCGCAATACAAGCAACAAATGTTCACTACCGCGATCGCTAAGGAATATCGTGAAGCTTGCATGTGTAAAGGATTCGGTTCAAGTCTAACTGGACCGGCTCTCCAAAGGTTCACGAACGTACCAAACTCGTCCATAGAGTCCTTTGCATCACTGACCGACCGTTTTGTGGAACAATTTTCGAGCAGTAGAAATTTAGAATGGGGAGTTGACGATCTTTACAAAGTTGCACAAAGAAAAGGCGAGTCACTGCGAAGCTACGTAGGACACTTCAACAAGGAGAAAGTATCGATACCAGACTGCAATACAGCCATGGCCATCTCGGCATTCAAGAAAGGCTTGGTCCCAGGCGACCTATACAAAGACTTATCATAGTACCAATGCAAAAATGGAAAACGTACTTTCAAGAGCATGGGCGCAAATCAAGTGGGAAGAGGATCGAGCATACCATTACCAGGAGTCACCATAGGTTGACTCGCGTGTGGTAAGAACTGAAAGGACCACTAGGGATTATAAGCCTTATTAGAGGCCTCAAAGCGACAATGTACACTTATCGACCAATCAACATGAGTGATAATGAAGAATGTCCTACAACAAAATGAAGTGATTTATATGCTTTGATGTTCCATGATACATCAAAACGCATTTGATTTTTTGCTATGTTTTGCTGCTTTTCATGTGCCACATGTCTATGAACAAGTGTCTTAGACTCTTAATAATACAAAGATTCATTAGCAACTGAATTTCAACAAATTCCATTAACTCTTCTACTGCAAACGTTTCAAATTACTTGTTGACTCTTACCCTTAGAGGAAACAGACACAAGTAAGTTCGTAGCAACCTACCATAAGTGGGGGCAAGCACAAAATCATTCATGGTTGTTTACTTAGGTATGTCCTTATAAAGACGCAAGCTAATGGCTCGGGGGGCATGAAACTTAAGCTGCGACGGTAATCGTCACTAAACGAATCCACTAGCTCTTCGCAGTGTTTCATAAATGCATCGCGGCGCAATATCAATGACGACAACTATTCCTAAGCAATAATTTAAAAGCAGAGCCTTAATATGCAATGACCAAGGTCGAATACTAATAAATTATTTTAAAGAGGACGTAACATATCATTGTGTGATTTAAGGTTTGTTCGACGCTTTGTTGTAAGTGGTTTTTTGAAATTGCTTAAGTTACTACTCACCTAATTATAAATTATAATTCGGAGAGTGGGGGCAAGTTGTTGGGTGAAATTTGTTCACTTTGGGACCCATTACAAAATATATGGAAATTAAGTCCACGTCGCCGAGTGCCAAATAATGGCAAGGTAAGTCACTGACCGTCATATCATTGTGGAAGGTCATGTGACAACCATTCTAGAAAGACACTTGTCAGTCACTTCGAATCCTAAGGGAAACATATGTTATGAGGGTGGACGCTTCAGACACTTGGGACACATCATCGCAACCGACATTTAAGAAACGATACCTAGCGACACGTCAGCGGAACCGACCTAATCTTAGAAGAATTAGGGTTTGGAGAAATGTTATAAATACAGACACTAGGACCCATAAAGGGGACATGGAAAAACACACAAAACCCTAACAGACTCATCCTCACCGCCTTCAAAGAGCGACCGCACGTGGAACCCCTGCCAAGGCAACTCCTAGTGAAACCCTTGCCAAGACAGCTCCCAGCGACCACCGCTCGAAGCCTTCAACATCCCTCACGAGAGGATACAATTGTCAAGGCAGCTCCCAGTGACCACCGCTCAAAGCCTTCAAGATCCTTCACGAGAGGATACACTTGCCAATGCAGCTCCCAACGACCACCGATCGAAGCTTTCTAAATCCCTCACGAGGGGATCATCACTTATATTCAGTTAACTGTAACGCAAGCCACTGTCTTTATTAAAATCTCATTAAAGTTACGATTTCTCACACCGTTCTGTAGTACTGTCCATATACGAACCGGTTAAATTATTACCAAACAACAACAATGTTTTATAACCGATCCTTTTTCCCCAAACAACGACAATGTTGTCGGATCGGTTAATTATTTTCTTGGAGATGATAATATAATACATATTAGTTTATGTATGCAATATATGTTGTCCAAGATTTTTTTGTCATTCATAAAGTCATCCCCATAAAATGGTAATTGACATATGGATGAACTAATAAATAAATATGTTGAACCACAAAATTATCAAATTCCCAACTTCCTATATTGACGAGATTTTTTTTTTTTAATTGTTGTTCATGGCTTCTCCTAAAATTTCATATTATCAAAATATTCTGATACATATATAACTACATTAAATATTTAAAAATATTTCTTTACAAATAAATACTATTTTTAAAAAGAAAACAAACAAAACATATGATCAAACATCGTTTTTAAGGAAGTCTTGTAGAGATACATTTCTACATGTATTGGACACAGATTCCGGTGACTTTAGTTTTTGCAGTAACAATTAGTAAGAGCCCAAGACAATCTTTTGAATGTGTTGATTTGTTTCTACCTAGGTATTTATTTTCTTATGGACTGCTATATTGAACTTTCAAGAGTGAAGTCGAGATCCGAAATCAAAATTTTAATAACCGACAAGGATGGAAAGATGCAGAAAAGGACTACCAATGTTGTATGCAAAAAATTGTTGATAATATTTTGTAGTTTTCAACATCGGTACTATTAAAATTATGGAACACTTCTCTTTATTTTTTATATCACAAAACTACGACATTTTATTTTTGTCAAACGAAAACCTATAATATAGTATTTTAATTGTTTACAGTACTAAATCATTTTGTATTGAGATATCACATATAAATATAAAATTAAAATCTGTACGAGGATACAGATAAATAATCTAGTACGGAAAATTAAAAAAAAAAAAACCAAATCGAACCAAACCATTTTAATATGTTCTGTGGGTTAGCATTTGTAGGTCGTGTTTTTTATTGGGCCGCCAGCGAAAGCCTAGTAATATGAAAAATTGGGTATCGCGAAAGGGTTTTTATGTCATGTAAGCAAAAGGCTCATGAAAGGCGACCTACATATCCTGTGCGTGGCTGCACTTGCTACACGATTTTAATCTCTCTCACGTGATTAAGAAAGAACTCACACAGCAGTTTTAGTTTTGTCTCTAATTCAGATCGGAGAGAAATTGATGGCTTGGAGGCGCATTATCACCAAGGTAACATCTCCTCCTTGTGATTCTAGGAAATGATTTTGGGATTGTTTAGATTTCATTGTGATACCGATGGTAGAATCATCTTCTGCAAACCCTAATTGATAATTGCTATACCCTTTTGAAGATTAGGATCTGTCTAGCTTGACCATTGTAGTTTGATTCTCTGACAGGTTTCGAGTCATGAACGGGAATTGAGCAATTTAAGAAGTTTACTCGTCAGAGCTTACCCTTCTCTTCCTAGAGTCGGAGTTGTTGCAGGTATTCACTTGCTGAGATGTCTAGATGTCTTTTTTTTTTTATCTTTTTTTTTTTNTTTTTTTTTTTTTTTTTTTTTTTTTTTTTTTTTTATCTTGTTCTGAGTTATCTTTTCTTGAGCTTACAGGCGGCGGTGGACCCTCTCTTCCGCAATCCAGGTCTCTTTCAAGCTATGTTGGTAGCTTTGCTCGCAGGGTGCGTGACAGAGAAGAACTTAACGAGGTTGCACATCTTAGAGAACTTTATCGCAGAAACGACCCTGAAGCTGTTATCAGACTATTTGAAAGCCAACCATCTATGCATTCTAATGCCGCCGCACTCTCCGAATACATTAAGGCACTCGTCAAAGTTGATAGGCTTGATGAAAGTGAGCTGGTACGAACATTGCAAAGAGGTGGGTAATGTGTGAGAGAGAGATGAACTTTTGTTTAAATTAGGGATTTCAAAAAGGTGGACTTACTTCGTGGGTTGCATCCTTGTTTTCATTTTGATATTTACTGCTTGTTAGGCTTTAATTATATGAGTTTCGTATTCGTAAAATGCCATTCTTTTTCTTCTAGGCATTGTTGGGGCTTCAAGGGAGGAAGAGACTTTTGGAGGACTCTCAGCATTTAGAAACTTAGGGAAATCAACAAAAGACGGCGTCCTTGGAACAGCTAGTGCACCGATCCATACAATATCCAGTGAAAGGACTCACTTTAAAGAACAACTATGGAGTACAATCCGGACTATTGCTGTTGGTTTCTTGCTTATTTCTGGTATTGGAGCACTTATCGAGGACCGAGGAATTGGAAAAGGTATTTTCGTTGTATTAGTTTCATTGATGCAAGAGCTGTATTGGATGATCTACTTCAGACTAATTTGCACTTGACATATGTTAGGACTTGGTTTGCACGAAGAAGTACAACCTAGTATGGAATCAAGCACCAAATTTACTGATGTAAAAGGTGTTGATGAAGCGAAAGCTGAGCTTGAGGAAATTGTTCATTATCTTCGCGATCCCAAGGTAAATTTTCAGTGCCAGTCTGATCTAAGCTTGGCTTGGTGATGTAATTTTTACAAAAACCATGGGAATTAACCTATAGAGACCTTCAAACCCGTCATTAGACCTCTATCCTCAAATGAGCTCTGCTGATATTTTTAGAACAGTGCTATTTACTTAGATGGCCTCTCACTTCTTCATCCCGGGATTCTTTCTTTTTATCTTTATTTCAGAGGTTCACTCGTTTGGGCGGAAAGCTTCCTAAAGGGGTGTTGCTTGTTGGTCCTCCTGGCACAGGAAAGACTATGCTTGCAAGGGCTATCGCCGGAGAAGCTGGTGTGCCTTTCTTCTCCTGCAGTGGTAGTGAGTTTGAAGAGATGTTTGTTGGGGTTGGAGCCAGAAGAGTGAGAGATCTTTTTAGTGCTGCAAAAAAGTGCTCTCCTTGTATTATTTTTATCGATGAAATAGATGCTATTGGAGGAAGTCGGAACCCCAAGGATCAGCAATACATGAAGATGACATTGAACCAGTTGCTCGTTGAGTTAGATGGGTTTAAACAGAATGAAGGGATTATTGTGGTCGCAGCAACAAACTTCCCAGAGTCGTTGGATAAGGCCCTGGTCAGACCTGGGAGGTTTGATCGTCATATTGTTGTACCTAACCCAGATGTGGAAGGTCGACGTCAGATTTTGGAGTCTCACATGTCAAAGGTAAGTTTACATTATGCCATAGAAGGCTCAGCTTTTACAGTAGGGGCAGGAGCCTGTGTACTGAAATTATTTACTACCTAAAATAAGGGTAGCAGGACCCTGGAAATAGCACTATCGTATCTTCTACTAATAAGAACAATTTGGTACTGGGATATACCAGAAGAAAAGCATAAACGTCCCTTTAGTTATAATGAGTACAAGAAGTTTAAGTTATGTAAACCATTCCTGTTAAATGACTTATACTCCCATGTCGTTTTGTGAAATTAATTGGTTCTGAATCATTAACTCTGCTGTTTAAACCGTTCTTTGGTGGCTGTCTTCGTTGTGTGTTTTCAGGTACTTAAGGCTGATGATGTCGATCTAATGATCATTGCTAGAGGAACGCCTGGATTTTCAGGCGCTGATTTGGCAAATCTGGTCAACGTTGCTGCTCTTAAAGCTGCCATGGACGGTGCAAAAGATGTTACAATGTCAGATCTTGAGTTTGCCAAAGACAGAATCATGATGGGAAGCGAACGAAAGTCTGCAGTTATATCCGACGAGTCAAGAAAGCTGACTGCTTTCCATGAAGGT
This sequence comes from Aurinia saxatilis, assembly GCA_900406295.1. Lineage (NCBI taxonomy): Eukaryota > Viridiplantae > Streptophyta > Magnoliopsida > Brassicales > Brassicaceae > Aurinia > Aurinia saxatilis. Next base: position 5,750 of record OVAP01001584.1, on the reverse strand, counting down.
GGTCATGCCCTTGTTGCCATCCATACAGAAGGTGCTCTTCCAGTCCACAAAGCAACAATCGTGCCTCGTGGTATGGCTCTTGGCATGGTATCGCAACTACCAGATAAAGATGAGACGAGCATTTCTAGGAAACAGATGCTTGCGCGGCTTGATGTTTGTATGGGAGGCCGAGTAGCAGAAGAGTTGATCTTTGGGGAAAGCGAGGTAACTTCGGGTGCTTCATCTGACCTTGAACAGGCAACTAAACTCGCACGAGCAATGGTTACGAAATTTGGTATGAGCAAAGAGGTCGGTCTTGTGGCACATAATTATGACGACAATGGGAAAAGCATGAGCACTGAGACCAGGCTTCTCATCGAAAGAGAAGTGAAACTTCTCTTGGAAAAGGCTTATAACAATGCAAAAACCATCCTCACGGTTTACAACAAAGAGCTTCATGCCCTTGCAAATGCTTTGCTTCAGCACGAAACTCTGAGCGGGAAGCAGATTAAAGAATTGCTTGCTGATCTCAACTCTCCACAACTGCAAAAGCGTCAGGAATTAGTTGCACAGCAAAGCCACCCGGTTCCTCCATCAACCCCTAGCCCAGCGTCAACAGCAGCCGCAGCTGCTGCTGCTGCGGCAGCTGCAGCCACAGCCGCCGCAACTGCAGCAACCAAAGGTAAAGACATGGCTCCTGTAGGGTCTTGAAAATAAAAAAGCTTTTGTAGCAAGGGTGTTTTCATGTATTTGTGTATGTTGGGGTAATTGATTTGGGAATAACTCTTCATTTTGAGAGTTTTTTTTTTTAGAATCAGTGGGGGGGGAGAGGGTAAGAGTATTGAGGTTAGGGGTAATTAAGATTAAGAGAGTAATATTTCAGGTTTTCAGCATCTTTCTCACACAGGCAAACCTCACTGTAAAATGGTCAATGCACTGCCTTCTCTTTTCTCCTAATGTTGTTGGAATCTCGCTGCATGCTTTTTAGAAGTTTGGCTGGTACAGTTTCAGGTTATACTAAGCTCTGAAGGCTGCTTGTAAGACTTTACAATAAATTCTGTCTCCTTTTTGGTCTATTCGTCATATCATGTTGTTGAGCCAAATAAAGGTAAAAGCCATACAAAACAAAGCTAGCTTAGTTTGGATATACGTACAATTTAATTTGCAACGTTGATCATGGAAGGTAGATTCTTTCTAAGTTTTCGGGGTTTTTTTAACACCGTAATCTAGCTAGGTATTAGGTGTTTGGTCACATTTTGATTATCGTATCGTCATAACCTTAAATTTCTATTTAGTTTGACAGCCGATTGAACAATGTATGTTTCTATTAAACCTCTAGAACATCCTGTTTAAAGCCAGAAGCAATAAAATCGGACATGAAAAACTTTCACAAAATTCTAAAGGAGGGGTTTCCAGACTTTCCCCCAAAACGTTGACATATGGCTCAACGTTTAATGCTCATGGCTTTGCTATTAGACTGTGTTAGCTTGTTGCTTTGTTACCCGTGTTTTGCTATCATCTCAGTTGTCATGTTCATACCCTCATAACATCAGCCAATTCAGTTCATTTAGATCCTAGTCATGCATATTACTAAGTCCCGTTTCACATAATCCACTAGATGTTCAATCCGCTGCACTTACGTGTTTTTAGGCTCGTAAAAATTTACCAGTTGTAGCTCGCATCACTTTGCTTGATTCGAGATTAAAATCTTATCAACAAGCTTGCATCGGAACAGTTCAGATAACATTAAATGCAGGAACAGTCTTCATAACACTGTTTCCAAACTTTAATGTTTCACTCAACGACAAGAACCTATTCAAGACGCTTAAGGTCCAATTACAGTTAATTGAAGCACCTATGCAAGAAGAAAGTATACAAGCAACGCTGCACCATCAAATTGTATATAGAGTTCAAGACCATGCACTAGATCTTGCAGTACCTTCATCTGAAGAAGTATTATGTCTTGAAGTCACATCAGCTTCGCAAGCACCGAGCAACGTCCAAATCCCACGACAAATTACTAGAGAAGAGTTAATTCGCCGATTACCAGAATCTTGGATAATAAGCTATGAAAAACTACACCAAGCATCACAAGCACCAATCCAGACATCCGATGTCAGCTTTCATTCACGAAGTGACGGAACAACATAAATCAAGTTTGAAAAACCAAGATCATCCTCTTTCCGAAAACAACCGTTCACTCAATTTTCTCTACAAATTGATGAACATGAATTCTACGGTCCATACAAAAAACAAATTCTTAAGCCAATTGAATTCTATCAAGATGGAACGGTCTTATATCCCTTCAAAGATGAAAACAAACATCAATAGTTTGATGTATTTTTTTGTACAGTTTGTCAAGAATTGGAGTACGAATCTGACGAAGAGAAATGCCAAAGAAGAAGAAAAAAAGAAAGATCCACTCTATAAAAGATATCTTGAAGGCGATCCTACTGTAAGACCACTAGGCGATGGAAGATACGACTTTATAGTCCGATATTGGAAGGAAAGGAAGAACCAAAGATCATGATGATGCAATTAGACGACTTCCCTCCACCCGAAGATTTTCCAAAAGACAACATCGCTCACAGTCCAAAGATACTCTCAAGAGCCATCAACTCCTCAGGACCAGACCAGCTTAGTCAAGGAGAAAAAGTTCTTAATTGGCAAACGGAGAATGCATTAGCCCAAAATCAGCTGTTATCGACTATAAATCGAAAGGTTGATCAGCTCAACGATGGATATAACAGAAGACTAAACAGTCTCCAAAACTCAATCACTGAAATACATGGAAGACTCAATGGCCTTCATCATGAAATGATGACAATGTCACAACACATGTTAGTCAATACATCCAATTTTCGAAACAAAGAATCCGAAACGGCGATCCTCAAAAGTCAACTCAAAGATCTACAACGAAACCTAGAAAGTATGGTTCAGCAACGAACTCAATCAAATACGTACTTCAATCCCCTTGGAAGTATGTCGTCAGATATTCCCATGTTCCAAGGATCTTACTCCCCAGGGTTTCTATCCCGATATCAAGATCAAAAACCAAAAGCACCCCTTCCAGGATTCCTATCATCCAATGAGGCATTCACATCACGTTACGGAACGTCCTCGGAGAATAAGTTCAGGAAGACAACAAGGCTGAAGCCCAAAAAACAAAAGGAAACAGAGTTTCCAAGCAATCCGATCAAAAGGCCTACTCTAACCTCTTCTTCAAGTTATGAATCCACTGAAGATATAAAAGGAAAAGCCAAAGATATTGGAATGGAAAATGTAAAAGGAAAAGGAAAGAACATTGGAATGATCGAATTCTCGATGTCCAGTCTACTCGACACCATCAGCAAAACTGTCGACAAAAAAGCAGAAGATAGACGCACCCAAGATGATACTTCCAAACCAATCACAATGATCAAGCACCTTTCGGATTCATGCTCCAGCAATTACAACGATGATACGGATGAAGATTCCATTTCAAGCGTCGATAAAGAATCTTTACCACGACAATTTGTCATCGGCGAAGGAGAAGGAACTTTTAACCCAAAAGGGAGCCTGATATAAACGAAATTTTTTCAGACGAAGAAATGGAGTACACTCCGCTCAGACAGCAAGAGATGTCGCCAAGACAGTTTGTTTCTAAGGTCATGACATTCACATTCGATGACATTCCTTTTGAAAAATGGAATGAATGTCTCGATGAATTTCATGCATGGATGAATTCTGAAGCCCTAACATCCCCTTTAGAGCTCGTAATACGTTAATTCACGGCAAGACTCTCGGGAGCACTCAAGGAATGGTGGAACTCACTTGGTGAATACAGAAAACATCAAGTTTACCAAACAACGATACCGTTACTCTTGAGAGAAATTCACAGAGAATTCATCGGTACACCAACCCACCTAAAAGAAAAACTTCAAGAAGATTTTTTTACGGTAAAATGTTGCTCGTTAAAGAAACGAGATCTGGCTAAACTTTTTGAAAGGCATACACAGAGATACTATGCACTCAACGGTCTTAACAATCCCATTTTGAAGCATGTTTATCTCTCCTCCATTGATGACTATTTAAGTCAACAAACAAAGCTCTATATTAGAGACCAAGGGCAGACAATCGAAGAAATATCAATAGGTCAGATCCAACAATACGTCTTCCGGACGCTAGACAAGTTATGTAAGCAGAAAGAGTTTTGGATGGAGTTTATGGATAAATCAAAACAATTATCAAGAATATGTGCTCGACCGGATCTATCTATCAAATGTTCAAAAACCAACAAAAGCTGCTCGTGTAATACCAGAGGCAAGCATCACAAATTCAGAAGATCGCCCCGAAACAAATTCAACAAGTTCAGGCGCAAGCGATTCTTTAGAAAGAAAAGAAGCTTCAAGAAAACAACAAGGTGTTTCTTATGTCGCAAGGAAGGATATTTTGCGAAGAATTGCCCCAAAAGGTTTGAGAAGAAGAAGCAGTATCTCATCAACTCGATATCCAATATAGCGCCAGATATAGATCTTGATAATCATGATCTCGAATCAGTTCTCTCGTACGACAGCGACGATAAAGATGCCATCTGCGGTTACTCATATTACGATAACTCTTCAGAATCACGAAGAAATTGCTCAGGCGCCACAACAAGACGTGATATAAACACCACATCTGCCAATTACTATCTTCGACCCATCAAAAAGGAAAAGCCCGTTCATGCCATTGCATTTATCGACACGGGAGCTCATACAACTATAATGAATCTCAAAATTCTCCCATCTTCGATGTGGCTTCCACACCAGCAAGAGTTTTATGTCGCAAACGCTGGCTCACTGACTGTCAAACTAAAGTCAAAACCGATCACTATCGAGCTCTTCCCCAAGTGCTGAATCACAACAGAGGTACTCGGTTCATCAGCACCAGGAAAAGACATAATATTAGGTTGGGTTACATATTACGCTCTAAAGAAAAAATTCGATATATCCATTGAAGCAAGAGGAATGAGGTGGAATACCATGTTCAAAGCTTTTACAACCATACCCCGCCTATTCACAGTTGAAGCACCAGCAATTCAACATTTCAACAAAATTAGAGAAGAGATTACCATAATCTCCTGTGCAGATTCTCATACAGATTTTCTTCAAAAGTGCAAAAATCCATTGTGGTTAAACTCGGAGTTCTTTGTCTCATTGCCTTTCAAGGAAAATGTTCACACCACTCCAACAAAAGCAAGTCACGCGGGAATGCCACCAACATTATTGCAACAAGCAAATGAAGAATGCGACCAACTATTAGCTCAAAAGGTTGTTTCAGAAACAAATTCACCATGGGCATGCAAGGCATTTTACGTCAACAACCGTGCTGAACAAGCAAGAGGAAAGCTTTGATTAGTCATCAACTACAAGCCGCTTAATTAATATCTACATTATGTCAAGTTCCCTCTACCAAACAAAAAGGCTATCCTGCAACATCTTCAAGACGCAACAATATTCTCAAAGTTCGACCTAAGTCAGGTTTTTGGCAACTTGGAATTCAGCCTGATGAAAGATATAAGACAACATTCAGCCTACCTAATCGCCATCTTCAATGGAATGTCCTACCATTCGGGTTAAAGACTGCCCCATCACTGTTTTAACAAGCAATGCTAAGGATTTTCAAGCCTCTCATTCATACATCCCTAATCTATATTGACGACATCCTACTGTTCTCCTCAAGCGAAGAAGAGCACGTCAAGTTACTGAAGGAAAGTTGTCCTGAAATCACACTGTATGACTCAAACATGG
>OVAP01001583.1:222-23074 GCA_900406295.1 Aurinia saxatilis | reverse complement strand
AATAATTCAGAAAAATTCTATTTATTGTGATGAGTGTTTGAGCGAAAATCTTTTCAATGGAGAGTATTATAGCGATTGATCCGTCATAGGGGTCAATGTCAAATTTCTTAAGCCAAGTGAACTAATGAAGAGATGATGTAAAGCCAACATAACCATATCTATATAAAATCATCGGGGTCAATCGATCCACATGCTACTACTGTAGCTCCACCCCTGACTACAAAGGGAACGTAAAACAAATGCTATGCATTGCAACCAAGATCTACCACTGGAAACCAACTAATACCGATAGTGGAATCTCAAATTCTATTACTGGACGTGGTGGCATGTTAGTTGCCAATTTAGTATGCAGTCGCAAACGCGTCGCTATTATCCTACTATTTTGAGACCAAAATTTTTTCCAACTCTCCAAATGCGAATGTCTTGTGTGGTCGCAAAACAATCGTATATTCTTCTTTTTGTGACTACTTTCCAACTAAACATGTGGTGACAATAATAATGTTTTCTAGTAGTGACCATTAAAACCATAAATGATGGTGAAGCTCACTAAACTAGCCGAAGGATTCCTGAATCGGGTAAGCAGTTGGGAAAGAAAGAGGCTGACAATTATGACGCATCTAGCCAAAGTTTCACCTTCCGAAGAGACTCCTGGTGATGAAGGTGAGTGTGAACCCCCAAAGCTTAACGAGCACAAAATATAGTAGCAGAAATATAGGAAGCTCGTCCGTGTAGAATAAAATACAGGTAAGAGTAGTTGGGCCGGTGTTGGGCTTGGAGAAGCGCAGATGTGTGATGGATAAGAAAGGGAGGTGCGAGTGAGAGCATATCCGATTAGCTCTGTGCATATCTCCGGCTGATGGACATCGCTGAAGTTCCATGGTGTCGTCTTCCTCATCTCTCCTTTTCTTCACGCGCCGTTACTTGTGGGATTCCTGTTTCCTCGTAAGTTGTTTATTTCTTTGGAGCATTTTATCATACACCTTATGCTAATGGAGTTCAACAGATATGGAAAGAGGTTTCAGCTCACCTTGTGCTTTGGGGTCCCTCGTTTTCGTGCGAGGTCTGCTATCACAAGCGCACAACAAGGTGGTAACATGTCTTTTGAAATTAAGCTGAGTCTAAGTTTACATATTACTGAGTTTTCTGGTTTTCTCAGAACCCCCACCTACTCTTCTTCAACCATTATGCGAGCTCGTTTGGATTGTGGAAGCTGATCTCGCTTCCAATCAACACCTCTACCTTACTGGAGATCCTTCCGCTTTAGGTGCTTGGGATCCACACTCCGCACTCTCACTCTCACTCTATCCTAGCCAAAATGTTAATCAATGGGTTGCTAAGCTCAAGGTAATCCATCCATTTTCATCTTAACTCGTACCATTCCTTCAAACCAACTTCAGATTTCTTCTTCTTGGCAGATGGCTCCTGGTGTTAATTTCAGGTATAATTATTTTTTTAAAACCCTTGACGGATCTTCATTTGACCTCGTCTGGAGGCCAGGGCCCCAATTTTCGTTGTCAGTTCCTTCACACCCAAAAATCATTATAAGGGATTCGTGGATGAGTCTTTCCTCTGTGTCACAACAATCCTACCTATGGGGCTCTTGGATCCACAATGCTTTCCTTTTACCAAATTATGCTACTTCACCCCCAACTGAAGGTAACATCTCCATGGATCCTCCTCTTTCTGTCTCTCAAAATGTTTTAAAACTCAAATGCTTCCAGTGGTTTGGCAGATGAATTCGCTCTTTCCACTAGTGCCATAGGAGTCCCAACAACACTTTTGAATGATAAACAGTTACAAGATGAACCTTTCTTCCCTGATAAGGAGGCTACCTTCTCATCAGAAAATTCCAACATTAGTGTGTTGTTTTCTGAAAATTATCACCCAGTTGAGGAACCATGGTTTCTTCAAGGATCTATTAACTTGCAGCCTGCAAGGAATATGCAGACTGATAGCGAACAAGTAGTTGAAAGTTGTAATGTAACTGAAAACAACTTCGATACTGATGAACACAACCACAAGCTGACTGACCCACTCTTACCTGATGATGGATATTTCCAACCAGAATCCATTTCTACGACCATACTGATCAATTCTTCTATATGTACCGTGCAAAGGATTGCTGTATTGGAAGGTGAAAACCTGGTTGAGTTATTGTTGGAACCAGTTAAGACCAACGTACAGTGTGATAGTGTTTACCTGGGTGTAATCTCTAGGTTTGTGCCGCATATGGGGGGTGCATTTGTGAATATCGGAAGTTCTAGACATTCTTTCATGGACATTAAGCCAAACAGGGAACCATTCATATTCCCTCCATTCTGCGACGGATCAAAAAAGCAAGCAGCAGATGGCTCTCGGTTCCTCTCCATTAACGACACTTCAGCTCCGCATGAAATCGAACACGCCTCCTATGACTTTGAAACAAGTAGTTTACTAGACATTGATTCAAATGACCATGGGGATTCTTTTCATGATGATGACGATGAGCATGAAATTGATGAATGTCATCTCTCAGATGCTCTAGCTGAACTAGTTAATGGAACTGCAGTGAACCATGGCGAAGTGGAAAGTGGTTCTGAAAAATGCAATCGAGGAGATGAGCGACATCTTGAAGTTGGATCCGAAAATGACTTTGTACCTATGGAAAGAGAATATTCTGCAGATTCTCTTATTTCTAATGCATCAGTTGCAAAAAGTTCTAAAGGCATGTCGTCTAAAGATAACAAGTGGATTCAAGTTCGGAAAGGCACCAAAATAATTGTGCAAGTTGTTAAAGAGGGGCTTGGTACGAAAGGTCCTACTCTTACTGCTTATCCAATACTGAGAAGCAGGTTCTGGGTACGGCATGTGCTTTGTGTAACTATTTCCTTTTGTTTTGTATTATTAAATTTTCTGAATAATTTCTTTTCTTTATAGGTAATATTGACTCGTTGCAAACGTATTGGAGTCTCAAAAAAAATTTCGGGAGTTGAGAGAACCCGGTTAAAAGTTATAGCAAAAACATTGCAGCCTCAGGGTTTTGGCCTGACTGTAAGGACTGTAGCTGCTGGACATTCTCTAGAAGAACTGCAGAAAGACTTAGAAGGTCTGCTTTTAACCTGGAAGAATATTACGGAAGAAGCAAAATCTGCATCCCTTGCTGCGGATGAAGGTGTGGAAGGAGCCATTCCAGCGTTGCTTCATAGAGCGATGGGTCAAACACTCTCAGTTGTGCAGGACTATTTCAATGACAAGGTAGTGACCATTAATCAATATTTTTATCCTCTGGTTGCTCCTTTAGGTTCTAAGAGTTGACATGCCAAGTGACAGTGATATCATTTTTTTCTAGGTTGAGAAAATGGTGGTTGACTCTCCCAGGACATACCATGAGGTACATTGCTCCATTCTCAAGCAACTATTGTTTAAATAGTGTTGTCTCATGAGCTTAAATCTATATAGGATGTCCAGTAGATGTATGAGAGGTTTTATCGAGTATTATGTGGGTGGTAAAGTGGAGTGGGAGGAGCTCCATTGTCAAAATCCTCAGTTCCTGTGATTCCAGTTTTAACAAATAAATAAATCAGTTTTACAATCCTGATTGTAACACAACTACTGTGCAGATAATGTAACGCTTGCCATAATCTAGAATGGTGTACACAAGTAGATACTATATGCATACTATTTCACTAACTGGTTTTAGTTTCCAGGTCACAAACTACCTCCAGGATATGGCACCTGATCTTTGTGATCGAGTGGAATTGCATGATAAGGGTATCCCTCTTTTTGATTTATACGACCTTGAGGAAGAGATAGAAGGCATTCTCAGTAAAAGGTAAGAAGTGGCTGACCCTCCATGTTATTCATAGATATCTTCATGTAAATGATCTTTTGCCTCTTGCAGAGTTCCACTTCCCAATGGAGGTTCTTTAGTGATTGAACAAACTGAGGCATTGGTCTCTATTGATGTGAACGGAGGACATGGAATGTTCGGTCAGGGTAATTCACAGGAGAAAGCTATTTTGGAAGTTAACCTTACTGCTGCCAGACAAGTATGTGATACAATTTTGGCTGCTTAGTTTACATATTCATTCACCATGCGGCATAACTTCTGCTTGTGAAAAGTTCCTTAGGGATTGTTTATGAGGTCAGAATACACGAGTATATTTGGCTCTATGAACTATCAGACGATTAATGAATGCCTTAGGAAAATTTTAACAGGGAGAAAGAGTAACTGTGTGAGGTCTTCATGTCTTGTATTGTTCTCCTTGAAGTATACTTATGTTTGGCAATATGCTAATCTTTCAAAGAATTTATTAAAAACACTCGACACTATCATGATCCAGATTGCAAGGGAGATTCGGCTAAGAGATATTGGGGGTATCATTGTGGTAGATTTCATCGACATGGCAGATGAATGTGAGTTAGAATGTCATTTTTATTTGTGCAGTAATATCTTAAAAATTTGTAGATGAGAAAATCCGTATTTTGATGATGGATATTTGTATTTTCTGTTCCTTTTGCTTTTGCGTTATAGCAAATAAGAGACTCGTCTATGAAGAGGTTAAGAAAGCAGTGGAGAAAGATAGGTCACTGGTAAAAGTTTCAGAGCTTTCTAGACACGGACTCATGGAAATAACAAGGAAAAGGGTATACTCCCATCAGTGCCCCAACAGAGAACTGAGCCCTTGATTTATACTTACTTAATGCAGTGAGGCTAATTTTTTCACAGGTTCGCCCAAGTGTAACATTCATGATCAGTGAACCGTGTTCTTGCTGTCACGCAACTGGAAGAGTAGAGGCATTGGAGACTTCCTATTCAAAAATTGAGCAAGAGATTTGTCGCCAGCTTGTGAGTGTATTGACAACACAAACTCAGATTCTTACTCTTTTCTTCTACTTCTGTTTCCAATAACATGAAGGAGAACATAGAGTAGATTAAATAATTGTAGTTGTTGCCTATTGTTTTTCCAAAAATTTAGAGCATCCTTCGATGATGCTTTTGTTTCATGTCATGACGATGTAAATGTTTCAGGCGAAGATGGAGAAAAGAGGAGACCTAGAAAACCCCAGGTCTTGGCCAAGATTCATACTGCGGGTGGACAGTCATATGTCCAGCTTTTTGACTACGGGGAAGAGGACCCGGCTTGCAATCCTCAGTAGTTCCCTGAAAGTATGGGTTCTCTTAAAGGTACCTTCAAATCCTTCAGCGGATTCTTCAAATTCTCAATGAGGTTGTCTGATTATTATTTTTTTCTGACACAACTGAGTCGCAAATGTCTTGTAGGTGGCTAGACATTTCACCAGAGGAACCTTTGAGGTCAAGCCGTTCATGGATGAGAAGACAGTAAACGAAAGACCACATCAAGTTGCCATTTCACTGCTCAAGAAAGCTGACGCAATAGCGGATTCATCGGGCAAGAAGAAGCTCACTCTTATTCCGGTTAAGGAGAAGAACAGCAGCAAACAAAGACGATGAAAACATTTTATGTGAGTTACATCACTTTTGCTAGTTGTATTATATGATACCGTTCTTCATTGTACCTAATCGATTTTGTGGATCATATCATCTTCTCAGATTTTGAGTTCCAAATCAATAGAACAAAAGTAGAAGGGCAAATACTGGTCTCTAGATGTTACACGACAAAACAACAGTTATGGAAAATACTAAGACATTCTACATGGACAAAATTGGAAACAAGTGGAACAAGATGGCTAAAGCAGCAAGTACAGGACTCTGAAAGAGATTAAGTAGATGCAGCGTTGCAAGTCCCAACTCCATCTTTGCAGTCATTTGTAAGATCGTTGAATGTTTCAACCTGCTTCTTACCTCTCAAGAACACTTCTGTGTCAACAGATGCTTTCATGTAACCATCAAACTCAGCCTCCATTAAGCTTTGTAGTTTCTGAATTCCACTCGCTGCTTTCATCCCACAGATCTTTGTAATCGTCCAGAAAGTGAGTGGCATACTTGTCTTTCATAGGGTTGAAGAAGGATAAGTCTGCTTCATTTGTTGCAATGTAGGGATTCCTTCCCTCTTCTACTCTGTCCTGCAAGGTCGACAAGAGAGAGCTTGGAGAAGTATCCATTTCGAGATTAGGCCACAGCTCTTTGTTTCTTGCTTTCTCTCCTCTCTCGATGTGCACTGCATCATAGTCCCAATTTAACCTTGATGCAATGGCAGAAACGATCTCCATCAACCTTTTAGATTTCCATAACAGATGCCAGGGCCTTTGTACAAGAGATTCTGCATCCCCTTGGCAAACCCTGTACCAATAATTGTCTGGTTCTACTGAGCCAAACTTGCTAATAATGAAAGAATCTTTGACATGAGCAAGCTTCATGGGCGTGATCCTAAAGTCCTCGACGAGATGAAGGTTCAAAGTATTCTTGTGCAGTTTCCCTGAACTTGATCCAAGACAGAAGCGGCCTCTTTCAAATGTTGAAAATCAAAGTAAAAGCGGATGTGTAGATAGAAGAAAGACACAATGTCAAATCCATCACCAAAGTATGGTTGAGATACTGTGCTTCGCCAAGAGCGCACAAGTTCATGCTCTTGCACCGATCACCTCCACCCACGTAGACGAGGTACTTTCCGGTTATAAAGGCGTTGTCGGAGAGAAGAGTAGGTAGGGAATCATTGACGGGTTCGCCAAGGAGAGGGAGGGAGAAATCATCTTTGGATTTCTGAAAGCCGGGTTTCTGGTTCTTGCGTGCAATCAGACCGGAATGGTAGTCGCCAATAGAGACGAGAGAGAGAGTACAGTTGGGAGACTTGTGAATGACAAACCTTGTAGAAAGCAGCAGTCTTGCCATCCTTGGGCCTGTAGCGCCAGGCCATATCGCAGGCTTCCCGAATTTGTAGAAATGGATGTCCTTCAACTTGTCGATAGTAGCTTTCATCATGAGATGGAACACCTCCTGATCTCTGCAGTCGAGGGGGCTATTCACATCGCAGTCCAGCTGTGTAGGCCAAGGCTGTCTGATTAGCCGCCATGAAATCTTCGCCGGTTCTAACCGTGGGGATGGAATTGGAAATGAGGAAAGTGGTGATTCTGTCGGACGGGTGGAAAAGAGGGTCTTCCGGTTCGTAGGTGGCGGCAATAATGGTGAACACTAGTACCCCCAACACGAACAACCAGAAGCCTATACTCCCCCATCAAGTTCACTGCATTTTACCCCAAGTTCTCCGCACGGAACCCTCCCGCTCTCTCAATCCCAGATCGCCCAAACATTGCTTCTTTTCTTCCCCCCACNGCCCAAACATTGCTTCTTTTCTTCCCCCCACCACAATTTATGCAGATACACACATGTTCTCTAATTATTTCAAAACTCCTACTTTTCTTTCGCCTTTTATGAGCTAAATCCCAGCACCACAAGTATATCACATGGAGGTTCCTCTCGACATGATTATCTTCCCTATGTCTTTGTGCTCGCTGCTTACAAAGATCCATTTACATGATTCATACACTAAAATGGATGCAAAAGATGAACGTCTTGTTTCCCTTCAACTTCTATATTTTAAACACATACTTCATTCCATCTCTCCTTCTTGTTCCCAATTCTACATTCCATACTCGATCATTCGAGATTTTCCAAAAATATTGAATAAACCAACAGTTAAAGACTAAACGAATAGCAGCTGTACATCGTAGTCTTACTCAACAACGCGAACTCAAAGTTCCATAAAAATTACAACCAGAGAAGAAAAGGATGAGACAAGTAGAGTTCAAAATCCTTAAGTCGTTTGGTCTAGAGTCTTAGGTAGCCTCTTCTTTCTTGGACTATGGTTGGTCTCTTCTGGAATGATCTCCTGTTCCGAGACCAACTTCTATTCAAAGTTCTCACTCTCCACCAAGAAGATATCTGGCTATATAGCGCTGGAAAACCAAAACAAGACAACACTAGAACCAACGTTATAAGACATATGTACATCACATTTCCAAATCCGTCTCCTAGCTCAGGCTTGTCTTGTCCTGTCCAAGGAACTCCTCCAACGTTCATCCCAAAAACTGGTAATTAAGTCACATTTACAAAAATAAGTTGGTCAGTGTATCAGTGACTAATTACAAACGCTAACTATTGGGGTTTTGTTGTTTACCTCCGGTTATAATGGATAGAGGAAGAAATATGATGGAAAGAAATGAGAGGTAATAGAGCTTTCGGTTAATTTGTTCGGCTTGCCAGCTATCCAGACCAGCTTGAATTGCCGTCACACGGTTTGCAATGAAGCCAACGTTCTCTTTTAAACGTCTTAATCGTCCAATCAACTCTTCCAATGAGTTGATGTCTTCTGCCAAAAACCAGGACTTTGTGGAACATTTTTCTTTCACTCTTGGAAATACTTGTTCACCATGTGCAATCACCTGAGGTTCATGAAAAATATTTAACCCGCAGTAGATTCAGAATAAAAGGACAGAAACTTTAAAATCACAACAGTACTGGAAAAAGGTTTGCAAAGACATAAACCAAGCAAAAGACTGGTAATACCTGCAAAAGACGCTGCAAATTGAGATGCAGTTTGGGGAACCTTCTATCATCTAACATTTGTTTTTTCATAGCGAATCCACCTATTGTCAAAAATAATCATTCATATCCGATCAAACAAAAAAAAAAAAATACAAAAACAGATGTTGAAGAAGAGAGTTAACCTCTATCCATTTCGAGTTCTACGGCATCCAATTCGATCTCAAGTTTAGTGACAACATCTTGAAGCTGATCAACATGAGTGTCGATGATATGCACGACAAGATTGGAAACAGAAGTTGGGACGGGATTATCAGCTTCCTCAGAGTGGTTCATAGTGAGTAAGAACTCAAGAACATGCTCCTCGATGACAATCCCGCTTCGTTCCTTGTGTTCACCACGATAGTAAGATGGGGATTCGACACTAGGGACTTCAGAGAGAAGGGATTGACCCATAGGGGAGAAACCTAGCCTAGGGACTCGACCTAAAGAGACGGTAATGACAGAATTCTCAGTGATCCTAGCAGCGATCTTGAAAGTAAAGCTGCTAGAAGCAGGGCCGGGGGAATTGACCCTAAAGACAAGTGCTCCATCGACATGTCCGCAAAAGGGCCCATTACTGACAAGAGAAAGAATGTCTTGCAGCTTCAATGGCGGACACAGAGCGTCTATGAGATGCTGGGCGGATTGGGAGAGCTTCTGGTTTCCTTTTGGTAATTCCACATGGTACCAACAAAACTCTCTTCCGGTTCCTTGAGCAAGATCCCACTCTTTGTTATAGTATTTACCATCACCATCGAATATATAAGCTCTCTGCCTCACCATTCCTGAAAACTGAGCCCTAGACCTACGAGGAGCACTTGTGAAAAACTCCAGATCCGTCTCATCAACATCATCTCCAATTCGATCTTCTTCTTGCCGCATCGTTTATTAATTCCAACAACAATACAAACTTTCGAGGCCAAACAGACTCAGATCCACAGAAACAATTCTACGCGTGAAAAATTGAAAAGTCAGGAGTTGGCGTTGACAAGACTCTGTCAGACCCGCACAAGATTAGATCTATCTATCTCTTCTTAAACATGACCCTCCTCTCTTTTTCCTACGAGACCAACTCTAATTCTGTTAAAAAGCTTTAGTTTGTTTTCTATATTCTTCTCTTTTTTTTTTTTAACAAATCCAATTCCTTTAATGAAAAAGGGTAAATAAAGTGGATGTTATTGGATCGAGTACTTTACCGTATTTTAGAGGATTTGGATCTAGATGGTTTTCAATGTATTAGTACTCTTATTGTGGATTCTTCTATATTTGATTGTATTGTATTTGAATGTAGTTTTCAGGTATTGCTACGTATTTCACTGTATTTAAAAAAAAATCACAATTCACAAAACCTAAAACCAGATTGTATGAAACAATTGAGAGTTTCCGGTTTGTCATCTTTGTTCAAAAGCACCCATCAAATGTTTTGCTTTTATTCATGAATCCCAAGAGGCGAGTTAAATATTGAATTTAAAGTTTGCAGCTTTTGACTATGTCTGAGAGCGTTTTGAAGGAAGCTGATCTTCTTGAGGAATAGAATAAAAGACACATAGAGGAAAACTCCTTGAAGGCTTCGGTTTTGTTTTCTGAGATTGATGTTGTAAGTAATTAATAGATTGCAGAGATTTCCGACTTTGTAGCTTTTAAAAAAAAACTATATATTGAAGAAAAATATAATTTTGAATTTCAATGTGAACCAACCATTTCTTTACAACGTCGAACAATAGTCATAATAAAACACAAGACAAGACTTTGGTTGGTGTTTTCAATTCAGTGTACAAAGCTTTTGATAATGGTTGAGGTTTTAGCAGTAAGATGAATAATTGCTCTTCATGATACAGAGTACGCAACTTTTTGTACATCTGCACACATGCTTATATATCAATCTCCTTCTTTAGGAACTTTCTTGCACGGCTTCAGATTCTTCATCCACTTGATTCATACCTTCTGCGAAATCCATAAAAGGTGTTTAGAAGTGATGACATTAGAGCTGCAAAGAAGATGAAGTATTGCAGTTGTACAAGTTACATTGACGTCTATAAAGAAGAGAACCAGTTTCTAGCTCTGTAGTAAACATAGATACCCAAACAACAGAGAGCTTACTAGCTAGCTGCAATCTCTTTCTGCGGAGCTCATCTTTGATCTCATGGCGCAGACACAAAGAATGTANAATGTAACAATTCTCACTTTAATGTCCAAAGACTATATAACAACGAATCATAAAGTCCAATTATCACAACATTTAAAAGAAGGTGATGAAGGCCTTTTGGGACAAATCAAACGCATACTTATGTCTAGACTAGAAAGTGAACCAATGAACAATCGTACATAACTAATAAAGACTTACGTTTTTCTGGATTTTGACCTGTTCGAGAGAGAGCATAAATTGTTGATACACATCTTTACCAGAGAGAAGCTTCATGTGCTCGTCCACACTACAAGAAAGCATACAAAAGCTGCATCACATGAGAAGCATCCAAATCTATGAGCGAGTTAAAATGAATCTCTTCTTTGGCAACTAAAGACAAACAAGACACAACTACAATGGAGGATTTAATTCATTCTTTTTGTACAGTTTTCTAGTTTTGATTATATTAGAAACATTGCATAGGCTTTGTTCAGTAATATTCTAAAACCAAGAACCGTAAACATTCTTTATTAACCAGAAATACTATTAATCTTCCAAAGCTATTTAAAGAAGGTTAAGCCACTAGTTGATTGTATTTGAGTCATCCATAGATCTATTAAGGTTTCTATATACATATACGACACCCCACTCTCTACACAAAAGTTGTTACTCACTTGACTCACATTTAGGATCAATATAGAAGTCTGGTCATAGTTTACGTTGTATGTTTACTTTGTCTTTTTGCGTTTTTGTTTTATGATTTTAAATGAATAATATGTACCTTTTGACACTATATATACACTTAGTAGGCTTTGTTCAATACCATTTTAAAAGCAAGAACTGTAAACACACTTTGTTAACCAGAAATATTATTAATCTTCCAAGGCTATTTAAAGAAGGTTAAGCCACTAGTTGATTGTATACGGATCATCCATAGATCAATTAAGGTTTCGATATACATATAAGGACACCCCACTCTCAACACAAAAGTTGTTACTCAATTGACTCACGTTTAGGATCAGTATAGGAGACTTGACCTAGTTTACTTTGTATGTATACTTTGTCTTTTTGCGTTTGTGTTTTATGATTTTAAGTGAATAATTTGTACCTTTTGACACTATATATACACTTAGTAGGTTTTGTTCAGTAATATTTTTAAAGCAAGAACCGTAAACACTCTTTATTAGCAAGACATACTATTAATCTTCCAAGGCTATTTAAAGAAGGTTAAGCCACTAGTTGATTGTATATGTGTCATCCATAGATCAATCAAGGTTTCTAAATAAATATATGACACCCCACTCTCTACACAAAAGTTGTTACTCACATGACTCACGTTTAGGATCTGTATAGGAGTCTGGACCTAGTTTACGTTGTATGTTTACTTTGCCTTTTTACATTTGTGTTTTATGATTTTAAATGAATAATATGTACCTTTTGACACTATATATACACTTAGTAGACTTTGTTCAGTAATAATTTAAAAGCAACAAACAAAAACACTCTTTATTAACTATAAATACTATTAATCTTCCAAGGCTATTTAAACAAGGTTAAGCCACTAGTTGATTGTATATTGGTCATCCATAGATCAATTAAGGTTTATATATACATATATGACACCCCACTCTCTACACAAAACTTGTTACTCACTTGACTCACGTTTAGGATCAGTATAGGAGACTTGACCTAGTAATTTACTTTGTATGTTTACTCTTTTTTTTTGCGTTTGTGTTTTATGATTTTAAATAAATAATATATACCTTCTGACACTATATATACACTTAGTGGGCTTTGTTCAGTAATATTTTAAAAGCATGAACTGTAAACACTCATTATTAGCCAGAAATACTATTAATCTTCTAAGGTTATTTAAAGACAGTTAAGCCACTAGTTGATTGTATAAGGGTCATTCATAGATCAATTAAGGTTTCTATATACATATATGACACCTCACTCTCTACAAAAAAGTTGTTACTCACTTGACTCACGTTTAGGATCCGTATAGGACTCTGGACCTAGTTTACGTTGTATGTTTACTTTGTCTTTTTGCGTTTGTTTTTTTATGATTTTAAATGAATAATATGTACCTTTAGACACTATACATACACTTAGCAGGCTTTGTTCAGTAATATTTAAACCGTAAACTATTAGCCAGAAATACTTTATCCTTTCTATGCTATTTAAAGAAGGTTAAACCACTAGTTGATTGTATAAGGGTCATTCAT
The DNA here is from genome assembly GCA_900406295.1 of Aurinia saxatilis. NCBI lineage: Eukaryota > Viridiplantae > Streptophyta > Magnoliopsida > Brassicales > Brassicaceae > Aurinia > Aurinia saxatilis. The sequence continues at coordinate 10,236 of OVAP01001583.1, read as the reverse complement.
AGATCAATTAAGGTTTTTATATACATATATGACACCCCACTCTCTACACAAAAGATGGTACTCACTTGACTCACGTTTAGGAACTGTATACGAGTCTGGACCTAGTTTACTTTGTATGTTTACTTTGCCTTTTTGCGTTTGTGTTTTATGATTTTAAATGAATAATATGTACCTTTTCACACTATATATAGACTTAGTAGGCTTTATTCAGTAATATTTTAAAAGCAACAACCGTAAACACTCTTTATTAACTAGAAATACTATTAACCTTCCAAGGCTATTTAAACAAGGTTAAGCCACTAGTTGATTGTATATGTGTCATCCATAGATCAAGGTTTCTATATACATATATGATACCCCACTCTCTGCACAAAAATTATTACTCACTTGACTCACATTTAGGATCCGTATAAGCGTCTGGACCTAGTCTACGTTAATGTTTACTTTGTCTTTTTGTTTTATGATTTTAAATGAATAATATGTACCTTTTGACACAATATATATACACTTAGTAGGCTTTTTTCAGTACTATTTTAAAAGCAAGAACCGTAAACACGCTTTATTAACCAGAAATATTATTAATCTTCCAAGGCTATTTAAAGAAGGTTAAGCCACTAGTTGATTGTATATGGGTCATCCATAGATCAATTAAGGTTTCGATATACATATAAGGACACCCCACTCTCTACACAAAAGTTGTTACTCACTTGACTCACGTTTAGGATCAGTATAAGAGACTTGACCTAGTTTACAAACATGACCCTCCTCTCTTTTTCTTTTTTTTTCCCTACGAGAGCAACTCTAATTCTGTTAAAAAGCTTTAGTTTGTTTTCTATTCTCTTCTCTCCTTTTTTTTTAACAAATCCAATTCCTTTAATGAAAAAAGGTAAATAAAGGGGTGTTATTGGATTGAGTACTTTGCCGTGTTTTAGAGGATTTGGATCTAAATGGTTTTCAATGTATTTAGTACTCTTATTGTGGATTCTTCTATATATGATTGTATTGTATTTGAATGTAGTTTCAGGTATTGCTACGTATTTCACTGTATTTGAAAAAAAAAATCACAATTCACAAAACCTAAAACCAGATTGTATGAAACAATCGAGAGTTTCCGGTTTGTCATCTTTGTTCAAAAGCACCCATCAAATGTTTTGCTTTTATTCATGAATCCCAAGAGGCGAGTTAAATATTGAATTTAAAGTTTGCAGCTTTTGACTATGTATGAGAGCGCTTTGAAGGAAGCTGATCTCCTTGAGGAATAGAATAGAAGACACATAGAGGAAAACCCCTTGAAGGCTTCGGTTTTGTTTTCTGAGATTGATGTTGTAAGTAATTAATAGATTGCAGAGATTTCAGACTTTGTAGTTCTTTTTTTTTAAACTATATATTGAGGAAAAATATAATTTTGATTTCAATGTGAACCAACCATTTCTTTACAACGTCGAACAATAATCATAATAAAACACAAGACAAGACTTTGGTTGGTGTTTTCAATTCAGTGTACAAAGCTTTTGATAATGGTTGAGGTTTTAGCAGCAAGATGAATAATTGCTCGTCATGATACAGAGTACGCAGTTTTTTTGTATATCTGCACACATGCTTCTATATCAATCTCCTTCTTTAGGAACTTTCTTGCACGGCTTCAGATTCTTCATCCACTTGATTCATACCTTCTGCGAAATCCATAAAAGGTGTTTAGAAGTGATGACATTAGAGCTGCAAAGAAGATGAAGTATTGCAGTTGTACAAGTTACATTGACGTCTATAAAGAAGAGAACCAGTTTCTAGCTCAGTAGTACGGATAATTCTGCAGGCTAAAACAACTAATACAAGGTAAACATAGATACCCAAACAACAGAGAAATGACTAGCTAGCTGCAATCTCTTTCTGCGGAGCTCATCTTTGATCTCATGGCGCAGACACAAAGAATGTAACAATTCTCACTTTAATGTCCAAAGACTATATAACAACGAATCATCAAGTCCAATTATCACAACATGTAAAAGAAGGTGATGAAGGCCTTTTGGGACAAATCAAACGCATGCTTATGTCTAGACTAGAAAGTGAACCAATGAACAATCGTACATAACTAATAAAGACTTACGTTTTTTTTTGGATTTTGACCTTCGAGAGAGAGCACAAATTGTTGATACACATCTTTACCATAGAGAAGCTTCTTGTGCTCGTCCACACTACAAGAAAGCATACAAAAGCTGCATCACATGAGAAGCATCCAAATCTATGAGCGAGTTAAAATGAATCTCTTCTTTGGCAACTAAAGACAAACAAGACACAACTACAATGGAGGATTTAATTCATTCTTTTTGTACAGTTTTTAGTTTTGATTCTATTAGAAACATTACATGGTTATAATATGTATCTCCTTCTCAAATCCTTGTTGAGCATAAACAAAATCTATAGAAATCGTAAAAATTTTAAACAAAACGATCCCACAAAGAAACTAACGACATCAATTGGATTTTCCGGTAACATAGAATGACCGAGATTTACGATGAAAGTAGCAAAATTATATTATACATCAATCGAGAAAACTAAACATGTAACACACAAAATCTTACCAGGAAATGGCAAAAGTTGTCTTCATTTTCTGAAAAGATTGTTTTGCTACATCTTTAAAAGTGGGCAAATGTCGTATTCTGCCTTCTTCGTATAAGCAGCCATGGAAAAAAAAAATTCTACTGAAAAGTAGTTTTGGACGATTCTTCTTCCCTTACTGGTTGCATCACTAATCTCTCGAATCAAATCCTGAAGGGTTTTTCGCTCTTAGGCTAATCTAGGGTCGGATACCCCCCCCCCAATTCAAGTGATTGAATCCTCCAATTCCAGCTTCGAGGGGTTTGCTATTCCGAATATGGGGGATTAGAGATACGAGTACGATGAAGAACTGGATGAAAAACTCGTCAATTTTTTTTTCTTTTCTCTAGCTCGATGGTGTATTTACAAATATATAAGAAAACTCTATGTATTTTGTTTGTTCATAATTCTATCGCGAGAATACATCAAAATCATAATACGATGAAATCCAATAGATATTAAACACCTATTTTTAAGTATTTCAGAATCCGTTTAATAAATATTTTGAATAACACTGAATTTTAATGTATTTTAACAGAATACACAATTGAATAACATTGTATTTGAGAAATTCTTTAAAATACAATCAAATACAATAAAATACCACATCCAATAACTCAATGAAAGTGTCACAATCATAACAAATTATTGGATGATCAAATTTGGCAAAACATAACGAATGATCAAGTCAAAACCTGAACTCTTCTTATTATCGGAAAAGAAACTACCATTCGGATTAACACTATGATGGCCTTGATTTTTGCTTTTTTTTATCCCAAAATTCTCAGTTATTTTTACAAACAAATAACTGCTATTTTAAAGCAATTCACAGGAATATCTTAGTTGACTATACAACACAAAATCATATATTATACCTCTTTTTGTTTGTGTGTAAATAATAAATTATGCTTGTTTCTTTTTTATTAACAATAATTTTGAATTATACTAGGCTCGAATTAAGATAGTAATACAGTAATAGCACTAACACAATCGTTAGGTTACAACCCTTTCCCTTCCACATCCAATAACTCCCTGAAAGTGTTACAATCATAACGAATTCTTGGATGATCAAATTTGGCAAAACATAATGAATGATCAGGTCGAAACCTAAACTTTTCTTATTATCAGCAAAGAAACTACCATTCAGATTAACACTATGGTGGTCCTGATTTTTGTTTTTTTATCCTAAAACTCTCCGTTATTTTTAGAAACAAATAATTGCTATTTTAAAGCAATTCGTCAGAATATCTTAGTTGACTATACAACACAAAATCATATATTATTCTTCTTTTTGTTTGTGTGTAAATCATAAATTATGCTTTTTTTTTATTAACAATAATTTTGAATTATATTAGACTCGAAATTAATTTTTTTTTATTAACAATAATTTTGAATTATATTAGACTCAAAATTAAATAGTAATACAGTAATAACAATAACACAATCGTTAGGTTACAACCATTTCCCTTCTTACCATCTCTAGGCCTCTCTCTTCCTGAATCTGGTTCATTCAAGTGGTGGTTCTCTGTTCTTCTAGTGACACATGTGATTCCACTCAAAATAAACTATTGTGTTATTTGTTTCTTTGATAAAATTTCGACAGCTATTGGTGTCAATCACAATGCAATGAAAATTTTAATGAGAATTATTGGTGTGTGGATCTGGTTAAAATATATAGTCCACCAGCCATATTCAAGAGGGGTGGCGTGGATAGGATATAGCCGAAAAAATTAGTATTTGTATTTACTTTGGTTTTTATTCGATATTAAATTTTACTATTTGATTTATTTTCTAAAATACGGATATTTGTAAGTTCGAATATTTATAAAATATCCAAATATTTGCGGATTGTTTTATTTGTTTTGTTTAAAAACAAACCAAAATTTTAAAAATATTTAAATTAAAAAGATTACTATTTTTATTTCTAACAACAAAAAATATAAAATGAATGAAAGTATAACTTTTGTCTTAGAAAACCAAAAAATGTAAATGGGTATTATGATTTCATCTAAGCTGTCTTTCTTTTTGTGACTTAAAACTCTATTATGTATGAAAAAAACAAAATTCTTTACAAAAAACTCTAAAAATTCAAAAAAAAAAAAATTAAATGAGCAAAACGACGAAAAATTTGTAAGTCATAGAATTATTCATATGTTGACAAAAAGAGACTTATTTATCTAATAATTACTTTCTTTAAGATATTATGAACTCAATCATAACCTTAAAGTCTATCATATAACTGAAACTGTAAAACGTATATATATTTTATAGGATAAATCTTACATTACAGATTACAAATACTATAGTATTAACATATAGTTATATATTTATAAATTTACGGATCAGATCGAATAATCCGTAATTTTAAAAATGATATTTGTTATTTATTTTTACTTATGGATACTAAAATTTTCAATTTCTTTTGTTTATAAATTTTATGGATATTTGTCTTTTTCGGATCGAATCTGGATAATGAATAGCAGCAAACCTTAAAGATATTTTGCTCAGGCCTAATATCCTGTATATTGGCGATGATGTGATAAGGATCTCTTACTTATCAAAAAGGGTGAATTACAGTTGTCTTTTTCACTCACTGACGTTTCACTTGCAAGCATTTACCATTTTCTTGTAATCAATTTTAAGTACTGTATAAAACAATATTCATTGTACCAGCTGTATCAAATTAGACCTATAAGTGGTATATACACTCATGTTAATATGTATACGATTCAAATTGGACTTTGTATGTATTATGGTAAATGAATTTGAGTAGCGAACATCTAATCCTGAGGTAGTGGTTAGAATTCAGGACTTAGCTCGAGTGTCTTGTACACATAACAAATTAACAATACATACATACTTTGGCCAGTACCGGTCTAACTTTTTACAACACCCTAAAGGAATTATGAAATTATGCTAATATATATATTATTTTTTTTACAAAATCACAAAATAATACTAATATAAGAAAGCATATTGAAATTTCATAAAACAATCCAACTTCATAAATTGTTTGGAAAAAAGTGAAAATACTTATTGTTAAAATATATCTCTTCAAAATCATTCATTAAACTACATAGTCAAGCCTTTCAACCCTAATTGTCTTTAATTAATAACAAAACTAGTCCATTTAGTCTCTTTTAAAGCATGGTAGACTGCAAATAATTTTTCATCAATTTCAACTTCAAAAAATTTCGTTCAACTCTGGCAACAAATATTAGATTGGTCAACAATATGTGATAAGCAACTTCTGTGCTTTGATAAGAATCCTCCGGTTTCTTTAAAAAAAATCTAACATTTTAATAGGCTTTGGAGCTTCTGTTGGTATTGTTTCTCGGAGAATCTTTAAGTCAATTGAAAAATCATCACCAACTATGTTTAAATGCATACCATTTCTAAAGAAACCTCTAAGCTCAAACATGAAGTCTTCAAAGTATCCTCACATCCTCATTTGTCGATGTTAGTTTAAAACAAAAATCAAACAGAAACCCAAAAGTTTGTTCATACCTCTTGAATTATTTTAAAATATACTTAATATATATATATATATATATATATATATATGCTTTTTATGTGAAAAAAATCCGTTACTTCTTATGTAGAAACCATGATCAATATACAGTATGTGTATGTCCATGATTTTGATCGGAGAGTAAATTTCTTTTTTTTTTCTTTTTCTGAAGTATCTATAATATCTGTTTGGATTTGAATTTTTTTTTTCTTGAACACGAAAAAACGATCACTAATAACATCACGAGGATGGAAACATTCATCAAGCCTAGGGCTTGTCTTGCTAACATGTCAGCTATTAATTACATTATCTTTTCTACTTATAAGCTTGAAGGTGCACTTCTCATATTCTCTACTCCATTGCTTAATGTCCGTTAAAGTGCTGTGAAGGCCAAGGAGTGTGCCAGTGGTCTTCAAGGCTGTAATTAGCAGTGTGGAATCTGATTCTATTTGTAGCTTTGTGAAGTTGAGTGACTTTGCTCTATAGATAGCTTCCTTGATAGCCAAGCCTTCTGCAACTAATGGAGGGATGACAACTCTTGTCGCTGTACTTGCTTCGTTATATACAGGTTCTTTCTCTGCGTTAGTAAAGCTCCATCCTACACCCGCTGTCTTGTCCTCCGCTCTCCACACTGCATCCGTTCTGCAGATTATGGTTCCCGCATCCACATTGCATCCGTTCTGCAGAAATTAGTGCCCTGCGAGTTCACTACTGAAAAGCATCCAAGATTACAAATTAAGGAAAAGTGGTAAGCAACAAAGCGTAACATTGGAGTTTGAATGTGTCAGTTTCAGGAGAAAAACTGTAGATTCTCGCAAATCGCTCATTCCTCTTCATACTCTTTGCAGTCAAAGTTTCAACACAAATAAAAAATAGTTGCAAACCATAACTTGATGGCTCTGGATTTCATACACTCTACCTTCTACTCCATATCTACTGAGCGTATGGTGGTGTTGTTGTATAATACATCACGGATCTGAAACAGGGAGACAATAGACTGCACACATGAAGGCCAGTTAACAAACAAAAATATGGGAGTAATGAAAATAGGCATGGACATAACCAAAGAGATCCACGACGAAGGACATAATGAAATCTTGGTTCAGAGGGCTCTCCAATCCGCCTCGCGCTGAACTCATTCAAATTAAGAAATAGTTCCTGTGAAGTCTATATAGACGTAGAATGTGGAGAGACAAATAGAGAGTTTGGGGTAAGTAGCTATTACGACATATAACAAATAGAGGAAGTGTTGATTTTTTTTTTTTAAAAAGTTGAGAATACAAATAGATGAGAGCACGACGTTTCAAGGTATTTTGGTGGATGTGAAATAGCTTGTGATCAATGGAGAATGTAGGAGTTTTAAGTCGGCGATTCAAATCAAGGGTAGTGTGCCCATTTATGGCATTGATGTTTTGATCGGTAGGTTATCTTTCTTTTAAAAGCAGATGGTAACCGTTTGATATAGAACTTGAAGAGATCCTTAAACTCTTATGGTTGCAGAAACGTTGGGGGAAGAAGAAGAAGAGTGTACGATTTTTTTTCTTTTTTTTTAGGTTAATTTGCTCTTGGGCTTGATTAATTAAATGGGCCAACATTTTGTAAATTCTGTTTTGGACTCTTCTATTGTTTCATTGATTTTGTAGGAACGTAAAATTTCTTAAATGAGCCCAACAATTGTTGTTTTTAAGTATACCACGTGGCAGCCTCTGAAATCATTTATCCAAACTGAATTGAATTTATCCGAACCGAATTAAATTTATCCAAACCAGATCGATCTTTTTAAATAATCGATGAGATCCAAATGTTCTAGACTCGAAAAACTGGAACTGAAGAGATTTTTCTAAATAGCCGATTGGATTTTAAACTCATAGAACCAACAAATCGGAACCGAACATGTACCGAAACGAGAACTGAATGGATACAAGAATACTCAAATATACACTTACATTCGGAATACTATTAAATACTTGAAATACCATTAAAAATTTGAACATGAATATCCGAATTAAAAAAATTATACCTGAAATATCATTGAATACCCAAAGTACCAGAAAATATCCAAATTAGTATATCAGAATGATCTAAGTTTAACCCGAAATACCATTAAAATCCAAACTTTCTGTACCGATATTTACCTAATACCGAACCGAAACCGAATGAGTACGCAACCGAAAACATTTTGATACCTATATGGATTTTAAACCCTCTATCCGAAAGAACCGGAACCGTACCGAATACCCGAAAGCCCTAATACAACACTTCATTATATATACAATTTTCAAATACAAGTGTCAAACAAAAAGGGCTTTGTGGGAGAAGAAGAAAAGGTTATTCATAAACTCTAGAAGCAGTCACACCATAATCAAAAAGTCTTCAACGGCTAAGGGCTTCGAACATCACCCTCTGATGGGGATTTAGTTTTAACCCAAAATAATTCTGCAAGCGCACATCGTTCGCAGTATTATTTAAGGGTCGAATCCACAGAGAGCAAAATACACACAATAACATTAAAATATCCGAATAATAAGATCATAATTACTTAAATTTACCTGAAATACCATTAAAATCGAAACATTTATGTACCCATAGTTACCCGATATGGAACCGAAACAAAATGGGTACCAAGCCAAAAATATTTTGGTGCCTATATGGATCTTAAGCCCCTTTATCCCAGAACTGTAACCGAACCGAATACCTGAAAGCCCAAACCTAGTCCTAATACAACACTTCATTACGTATACAATATTAAAAACACGTGTCGCACAAAAAGGACTATGTGGCAGAAGAAGAAAAGGTTATTCATAATTTTCAGAAACAGTCGCACCATATCAAAAAGTCATCAACGCCTAAGGGGCTTTGAACATCACCCCTCTGATGGGGATTTAGTTTTCACCCAGAATAAATATGCAAGCACACATGCGTTCACAGTATAACTTAGGGGTCGAATCTACAGAGAGCAAAGTGCATGCAGTAACACCTCTAAATTCATACGAGCTAAGCAACAAATATGATAAATGAGAGTGACAAGTTCGATCGAATGTAGAAGCCATTGATCGAATGGAGAACTTTCGAGTGACGTCAGAAGAAATTGATCAATCGTATTCGCCTGCAATCTAAAAATCAAAATAAAAACGTGAGTTTTAAAAATTATTTAAAACATTAGGAAGTCAAGAATGTTGCAGAGATCACAACTTGAAATCTCTATTATTCTACTATCCTTTGTTAGGCTTAGCCGGTCTAGATTAGCGAGATTTGGGTTAATAAATACTGCTTCACCCCTTCCATCCCTAATCTAGTCTTTAAGTCTAAGAAATCAATTGCTCCTCCGAGAATGGACATGAGAACTTTCAAAATCAGTGTTCAGGTTAACATACTCTAATAGTGTCCTAGCCGCAGTTAATCCTAGATATGATTAAGTTACCTGATAAGAAAGTAAGCCTTAACTAGTCATGTATAAATTATATTGCCTATTTGCCAAACCATGAATCTCATTAACAAACCTTATTCTTAACAAGGAGACTACCCAGACATGCTAATGAAACACATAAAAACAAATACCATTGCTATCAATTAAATCAAAGTAAAAAGGGTTCATAAGACTTCTCCAAATCAGAAGACGGGATGACAACTTCTCCCTTTGACAGCAAACCAAAATAGAAACTAAAGAAAATTGAAGAACAAAATCCCATGTGACAACAAACTCAGGTGTCTTGATTTTCTTCAAACTTCACTTCAATCCAAAATGTACAACAACTTCACTTGGGCATGAACTTCTTCTGATCACTACAAGAAAACAGCTCGTTTGCGAGGGAAATTTGCGATGCCGCGTTTCCCTCGCAAATCTGCGTGGCATTTGCGACGAATATGCATGTGATCCCAAATATCATCGCAACGTCGTCGCAAATCCG